>JBAMMX010000016.1:4401212-4453712 GCA_037126225.1 Dillenia turbinata | reverse complement strand
ACATAAAAACTGACTAAATGCTTTGAATGAAGGAATCATTTTTATCTCATATCCCATATATAGTATAGAAGAAAGTGTGACAAAAAATACAAAAATTTTACCATAAAATTTTGATTTCAAAATTAGAAATTTCTTCAAAAAAATTTAGAGGATATACATGTTTAATAGTTTTTTGTACCTTCACATATCACATGATCAAAAATTTTGCACACTTAAATTAATATACTTATAAATAATATTTTATATATATTTTTTTTATAAACTACCGATATCTAATAATTATTTTGAACTCGATTAAATTTGATTCGAGTCGGATTAGATCTTAAAGGACAAATCATTTCCGATATTCATTTCCTTCATATATAAAACTCAAACTCAAAATTTTATTTTAAGAGTATCAATATTCAAATATTGAACCAACTTGACATAATTATAAATAATAGTAATACCAAAGCGAAAATATACAACTGTAATACAAAATCACAAACTAATAAATGTTTTAATAATGTTATTAGAGGCACTTCATTTTCAAATTTTGGTTTCATGTGTGCCTACAGTATTATTTTGTACTTAACAAAATAAATTATCGAAGTGATAAAGCAAACTTCAAAGGCGTAGTTGCAAAGTGTCACATGCTTTACCCATTCTTTTTAGATGAAACAAAAATCAACTAGGCCTTCATAATCTCTCTCTCTCTCTCTCTCTCTCTCTCTCTCTCTCATTTTAGAACTTCCTATTCAACTTGAGGGCATCAACAAAAGTCAAAAGAGTAAGTGTGATGGCTACACTTTCCTTCATCTCGGCTTTCTTTGGTCTCTCTTTTTGACCTTTATATGCCCTTTCCTTTATGCCTGCAATAGTTTTTGCCCTTACTTTTGTTATTATATACATTGATTCCTTTACAGGACTATGATGACCAAGACAATCACCAAACACTGCATGTGAGTGTGACCCCCAATTATTTAGACCCAAATACCAAGACCCTTAGTCCGGTACGCTTGAGTGCGTGGATTGGCAATTGGGGTGGTCCTCGCCCACACCAGTTCGGCCTAGAACTAACTTGGAATTTGTAGGATTTTAATTTTCATGTATAGTGAAAATAATTTAATTTTTGAAAAAATAAATAGAGGAATCGGTTAAATTGCTCAATGTAGGGCTTTCAAAAATACAACATTTGTATGAATAGTGATTACGAGATTACTCGAACCACCACCATGGATTCAAAGCACCTCAAACCTAGATCTGGTGAATTGAAGTGACAGAGAAATTTTCCCACTCAAAGATTTCTCATTCCCTTGATGTTTCTCTCAACCTCTCATCTTAAATCTAAAAAAATATCCAACCATTCTCTAATTGTTTGGATCTTACTCCCCACATCCTTGCGTAAGAATAGAGAGGTTATTCATTTGAGAGAGAGAGCCCAAATCTTAGGGGAGATTGGGAGTTAAGGGGAAAATGGGTGTTATCCTATTATCCCAATTTTATTTAAGTTTAAATTTAATTTTGGGTAAATGTCCCCTACGTGGGCATATTAACCTACATCTCCCACTTGCACACAAAGGTATTTTACATTCGTCTCAAGATCATAACTCATGTAACCTTTTATATCACCCTATTATATCTTCATACATGATTGGGTGTCATGCGACCGACAAGTACACTTGTAAGCAAAGACTTCTTGATACACCTATTAGCATGACCGAGAAGCCACCGTTAGTATAAAAAAGAACTCGTTGTACCCAAAATCATACGCAATTACATCCATCGAGCCAATTTCCCCATCAAAAGTAATTCTCAATTATTGTTCGACTGTGTATCCACTATTATGCTTACATCCCAACATGAACAAACATAATAGGATAATCAGTGAATACAACACAATGATATAATGTTGATCGGTTTTCCCTTTTCCAAACTTGAATCCATCAGCCTTAATTCAGATGATTTCCTAAACATGCCCGTTAGATCTCAATTTATCTTCCCGATCATAGATAAACAGACTAAAATAGCAAATACTGAACCAAGACCTCTAAAAACAACCGCAAGTAATAAGAGTACAAGAGATCTCATTTAATGGATCTCGAGTTTCACACAGTGGGAATGAGGATCTAAATTATATCAATATCTCAAATAATGCTCCCACTATCCCTAACCATCTTATCACACGTGGTATGAAACACGTTCTACAATGTTATTCCCCCATCTCTCTAAAGGGTATATGTTAGATTTCTCTAACACTTTGTAGATATGGGATTCAGTCTACACATAAGACTTATAGAGAGATCTCAGAGAAAATATTTTAGAGATAATATCACAAATCGCAAGTGATATCTTAGATCTCATATCTGACTACTTACAGACAACATGGATGTGGATATGTCCATGTCGATCACATCGCATATGACCTCATTCTGAATACGTATTGGGGCGACTTATATCTAACAGAACCACTCTCAAAGTCTCTTACAACTAAAAACAATCTCATCTCCGCTCACTCAGAGCTTGTGGTAGTCACTCGTGTGAGAGAGTCGACCATGCCTACCTAACGTATATTTTATCACAACACATCACAGGATATATGACAATAAAATAAGTGTAATAAATAAGTGACTGAATCATGCACACATGTTATATATATACAAAACAATAAGCATCATCAATACGTAATGAGAAATATCAAAATACACGTAAACCCAACGATTCTTATATCTCATAAGGGAATCTCTCACAATGGATTTGGTGAAGTGATCAACAATCATGTTGTGTAAAAGTATACTTAATTATCATTTCACCCTTTTCGATGCTATCTCTCACAAAATGGTATTAGGTATCAGTGTGTTTGGACCTACTGTGATACTTAGGGTTTCAAGTATGATCAATAACGGCCTGATTTTTTGCCACAACCCCTAAATTATCTAGAAATCTCTAGAGCCAAACACTATCCTGAATTACAGCTGAGCATACCACAAGTTCAAACTCTATCGTAGATAGAGATACATTGGTTCCTTACAAATCTTAATATTTATTTGCGTACATTCAGATCGTCAGTCCAGTCGACATCTGAATACCCAACGAGACGTAAATTACCTCCTCCATAACACAAGAAGAGGTTCGCAGTTTTCTCGAGATATCTCTGAATCCTTTTCACTGCTCTCCAATAATTCCTTCTAGAATTCAATTGATACCTACTCACTAGACCGATTGCAAAGCAAACATTTAGTCGTGTACGTAATACTACATATATCAGACTACTCACTACACTGATATAAGGGATTCTACTCGTCTCTTTTATCTTTTCCTAAGTCTTAGAATACATGTCAAGAGTTAGGCTTACACGTTTAACGACAAGAATATCTATGGGTTTACAATCGTTCTTTGCAAGGCTCTCAAGAACTTTCCTGATGTAGGACTCCTGTAAAAGAGTCAACATCTGTCTCGAGTGATCCCTCTGGATCTTAACTCTGAGGAAAAACTAAGCCTTACCCATATCCTTCATATCAAGACTCGACGATGACCACGTCATTATGGTCATCAGATACTCATTGTTGTTCCCAGTCAACAGAATGTCATTCACACATAATAACAAGATCACAAAGGAGTCTGTAGAACGTAACAGATAGATGCAATGATCCTGATCTATTATCACAAAACCATAAGATATCATCTCTTCGTGAATTCTCAAGTACCACTGCTTGAATGAAAGCTTAAAGTCATATGTCAACTTCCGAAGTCGACAGACCTTATCCTCATGACCTACTAGAACAAACCCATAGAGCTGCTCTATGCAGATCTCCCCATCGAAACTTTCACTCAGAAAGGCAGTTTTAACGATCATCTGGTGTGACTTTAGATCCATATGTGTGACAATCGCTAAAAGTAAACGGATCAATGTAATCACACTCATAGTTTGAGTGTAACCCTTGGCTACCAGATGAGACTTGTACCTCTCCAACGATCCGTTAGTCTTTCTCTTGATCTTGAAAATTTACTTGTTCTCAATGGCCTTACTACCCTCAGGCAAATCAACTAGATCTCAGATTCTATTGATTCTCAACTCATTCTCTCATCCATGGCCTTCAACGAATAATCCTTCATAGAACCCTCAAGAGTTTCTAGGACCGTTTAAGATTTCTCATCATCCTCAAAAGTCACAATGAGAGCCTCTCCTGCAATCTGAAAGCGATGATTAGGTACGCATCCTCGACTACTCTTACGAGGAGGGGAAACCTTTTCACCTCTAGATGAATCGCTCCCACTAGAATCAAGATCCGTAATAGATTCTTGGGTTCCACCGTTGGGCTTAACTAAACTACTAGGCTCATCCATCTCATAGAAGGTAAAGCTCCAATCGATTTCATCTCTCTTAGGGAAATCATTTTCAAGAAACACGGCATCACGAGACTCAATCTCAATAATAATGGTACTGTTCGTATGCTCACTTAGAACACATTCCCCTTGGAGTGTTCTTAGTATCTCATAAAAATACATTCATTTTCTTGCGAGCCTAACTTGCCATGTGAATGCAAGAAAACGTGAACATATGCGGCATAACCCTATAACCTCAACTGGCTAAGGTCATGCTACCTCCCTGTCCTAACCTCATATAGGGTACTGATTGTGGACTTTGATGGAACACAGATAAGAACGTAAGCTGTAGTAATTAAGTATCTCTCCAATAAGAAACAAGCAAATTGGTCTGCATCATCCTAGACCTCACCATTTTCAATAGAATCCTATTCATTCACTCAGTTACTCTACTCCACTGAGTAGTAGGAATAATCAGTTATCTCATAATATCCTTTTCGAAACAGAGCTCTTCAGGCAAATACTTGCGTCCTCGATCGATTCTGAGAGTCTTCACTCTCAAATCTAACTAATTCTCAACCTCACTAATAAACCTCCTGAAATATTTCAATGCCTCAGACTTGTGCGAGAATAGATAAACAGAACTGAAATGTGTGTAATTGTCTATAAACGTAATAGAATACACAACTCCATTTCAGATTCTCAAGCTCATAATGCCACAGATGTCAGAGTAAACTGACTACAATAGAGATTCAACTCTTATTGCTTTGTCTAATGGTTTCCTTGTAGCTTTGTCATCTAAGCAAAATTGGTTAACAGGCCCTATAAACCACTCACTGCTAACCGTTTTATCCTCTTTCACCCTAAGAGGATAACTAGGACTCCCAATTGGGCCGGGTTGGCCCAAGCTCGGCTTGAGTTCAACTCGTTTTAAAGGGCTGAGTTTGGCTCATTTCGAGTTTGGGCCGATCTCAGACCCATTTTTAAGACTCGTTTTAATTATGGGCCGAGCCTGGATATCAGTAGGCTTGGCCCATTAAAGGCCCGACCCGGTGACAAGTGTATAGAAACCATTGGGGTTTGTGTAATGAAACCATTGCCTGGTCTTTTTTTGATGGATGAAATAGCATTGGCTAGCCTTGAAAGACGAGAGAAGATGACTTCCGCACAAATCCCGAGCCATCTCTCTCTCTCTCTCTCTCTCTCTCTCTTCCCCCAACATACAAACACACAACCCACAACTGAACCATCTCTCTCTCACACACACACACACAAACACACTCAACCGCCCTCCCCCCTCGTCGTCAAGCTCTTTACCCCGCTCGTCGTCAAGCTCTTTGGAAGACCTAAAGCTTGTCATCAACAAAAATAGAGAGCTCTCCCCCCGATTTGGCAACAACGCTGTTAAGACGGAGGACGAGTTGCTGCGGAAACAATGGTGCAGTTGAAACTAAGGTTTCTTGATTTAGGGTTTCTCTTTCCCTCCTCTCCTCTCCTACGATTAGGGTTCAAGAGAATGAAGGCAAAGACCCTCTCACCAAACCGAAATTGAGGGGAATAGGCACAAAGATCATGCCCAAAGCTGAGGTAGAGGAATTGAGTGCTTAATGAACCCTAAACCTTTTTTTTTTTAACATTCGAGCTCGGGTGGTGTGTCATCAAACAACCAAAAATAAATTACATACTTTACGAAAGACGAGTTTAGGGTAAGCATGGTCGAATCCACAGGGAACGGTGGATTTACTTCTTTTAAGGAAAATAAAAGTTAAAATAAAATTTGGGGATTTTGAATTGACTAAATTAACTATTAAATCTAAATAAACAAAGAATTAAAGTCGAAATAGTAAAACGACAAAATAAAATTGGGCAAAATTTAATGAATAAAAATCAAGATAAATTGACCTAGTTGAAGGGTTCGTTTCCACTTTAATTTAATCGATTGATCATTGATTCAAAAATAATTCAACAATGCATAAATAAATTGATTATAGTCGCCGATAATCGTCCAACAACTAATCTCTCCTTATTTTGTCGATAATTAAGAGAAACTCATTAATTATTTCCTTAATCGAAAGTCAACTCTAGAAAAGCTCTTAGGATTAAAACTCTCAACAGCATTAAAATTTAGAGAGAACCAATTCTAATTAACAAATATACATCGGATTCATTTAAATTAGATTATTTAATCCCATGACACGAATGTCATTCCAATGACATGAATGTCAATTACCATTTTATTAAAACCAACAAACAATTACAGATTTACCGTTTTAATTAGTTGTAGATTATTCTAAATCTATTAAATATTGGTCACCTATTCAATAAACCCTAAAAAATTATGATCCATGAAGCGCAGGAATTAAATAAATACCTATGATTGATGAATGAATAGATGCATTTAGATTTCACAATATCATGAATCAAAATTTCAACTAACTTTCAACAAAAAAATAAAATTAAAATAAAAATATTAAAAAGAAAAACTCACAAAACTATTTCATTAATGTTGAAAAGTTGCTGGACAATGAACAGAAAATAGAGCAATGGAGGTCATCCTTTTCCCCACAGTAGCCGGCAGCATGAAAGAATTTAAAGAAAAAAAAATAAAAAGTATGTATCTTTTGCTAAAGAAATCACCAGCAACCAAGAGAAAGAACCAAAACCCTAAAAAAATCTAATTGCTGGACATGGGGGACTGCCCCCTTTGGGGCGGCTCTCCTCCTTTCTTCTCCCTTGTTTGCATAATGTAACCCCTTATTTATAAGAGTGAGTTAACCTAATTTCTAAAGAGAACACTCTCCTAAATTTTAGGTAACTACTAAATAACAAATTACAAGGGATTTGAAATTTTCAAAATTTTTATTCCCAAATATTTAGGAATATCTTCAATATATTTACAAATTTTTCATGCTTCCAAATTTGTCATCATTTTTCCTTAATTTTTCTTCATATCTCCTTCATCATTCCTAACATATAAAATATAATAAAATACAATGATTAGTACAATATTTATTCAAAAAATAAAACCAAATCAATTGTAAATATTATACCAATTTATGCCATATCATCTAGCTGGTCCGAAATGGGCTCGAGGCCCTTTTAATTTTTCGGGCTGAGCTCAAGCCTCAAATTTTTGAGCCTTCTCGGACCATGCTCGGACTCGGACCTATAAAATTTTAAACGGGTCGAGCTCGAGCTTTGCAAAGCCCAGCTCATAATGTCACGCCCCGATCCTTGATCTGAGGTTGTAAGCAGCCACCCGTTACCCCGTATGCTACCCCTCACAGGACACACATACCGAGGCAACGAAGGTTAAAACCAATACCTGTTCAAAACTGTTTAAAACCTGTTATTTTTTTTCCCCTCAAAATATCGTTTCCCAATTAAAAGAATATAAAAATGTAACTCATTTGTCTCAATGCATAAGTATACAACATTTTCGAGAGTTCCAATTACATTACATAATGCAATTACAGTCATCCCAATAAATATACACAATGGTCATTTTATAGACCTCATATGTACATCATCATCAAATACATCACCGTGGAAGAATGGTCAATACCATACCCAAGTCCAAGATATCCAAATATAAATCAAGTGTGTCGAACTCTCTCAACACGTCTCCCTACCAAGTCTATAACTGTAATCAAGGAAATGTGACGGGTGAGTATTATGGGAAATTACTCAGTGAGTGAGGGAATCGACAATATGTTCTCAATAATAAGTGTAAACATGGAGTGTCAAAGTACATTTCAAAACCATACTGATGTCAAAACCAAACATGTCATTTCCAAAAATCAAGTGAGCACATATCACACATCATAGTGTCAAAGTATGCATCCATTTATATTTCGAAATCATATAGTGCTTGCCAATAAAACAACCCCAGCAATGGCTACCTCGACCAATGACGGGCGCATTGAGAGTTTTCATATGCAAATGTATAAAATTAGCTCTCTTCCCTAATATTGGCCACAGGCCTCACCAAGTGTTAGACAGTGGCGTAACGCATGTCCTCCCTATATTTGGTTTAACCAGCTAGTTCGTGTCTATACGTATAACTAACACATAGTGTATAGTACCTCACTCGGAGCTAGACTGTGGCGTAACACACGTCCTCCCCAATTTAGTTCATCCGAGCGCAACTATACATATGGCGTTTGCAGATATCTCCTGCAGAAGCATATCTAAGCAACATTAGGTGTTTCTACAAACGCCCTTCATAACTACGGAATCCATCAAGAATATCATCACATCATCATATCCGTCAATTCCATGAACTCTTAGTCCAAGTATCAAATCAGTATCCATCAAACGTGCTAATATATTTCATAAAATCATTTCAAATCAATGTGTCAATGCAATGGTAGCATATAAATCATGTCAAAATTTCAAAGAGTGGCACGATATCATTTCTTACAAACCATGGATACATAATATTCGAATCAATCATTTGGGACACTCCAATGAATCACAAAAACCATCATTTATAAAATATAGTCAAAATCATATGTTTTTACACATACCTTAAAACATGTTATTTGAAAAATTATAAAATATGAATTTGTTCAATCGAAAATATAACATCAAAGTCTCACTCACTGTATACGAGAGGGTATGTCACTCCCTGAAAATACCACAATGTGTCGAAAATGTATTCCCTTTGATCGATCAACAGTGTATCACTACAATAGCAATACATAATATATACAAAAGTATCATTACCATTGAAAAGTTCAATGTTACATTTTATTTTAACTAATCCTTTATCTAGGATCAAAGTCTAGGATATCATAAGTAGGGTTTGCAAAGTACACATGTTGTCTCCTTTTTATCACTAACCCAACTACTTCAATACTCATTTCTATATATTCCTCATAATATCACCAACACACTACCTTGATACACATATACAATCCATACATAAACACACACATATCCTTCACAATTTAGGTCTCAAATACGTCTACACACATTCACCTCTGTACCCCAAAATTCTGTACACTTTCTCCCATCCTTCAACCAACAAACATACATATACACTCATCACATTTACTCTAAATTCTGCTTACAACTTCACCACATGAGGGACAACTTTCAGCTCACCTACTTATGCATATAGTCACCATTCTTACTCACTTTTCTGCATACAAAATGTGCTAAAGGCAAAACACAATTTCACCTTACATTTAGCCCTTTCACCACTCCAATTTCTTGGCCAAACACAACTCAGTTTTTGCACAACTTTCTTCCTCATTTTAACCAACAAATACACAAATATATTCATAACTTTTGCACTCAAAATTCTACACTCATTTAGGATTCGGTCTCTTTGTTTTCACCCGTAATCTAAATTAAAATCAGCACATTAAAACATTCACATAAGGTCTTCAGGTTTAAAACAAAGCGCAGAAATTCATTTACTCAAATATTGATACTTCAAGCCTAAATCAAGACTTCTCTTCAAAGGATCTTTCTTTCCTCCACACTCGTAACTTTCGACTACAATAAGTTTATCATGATAGGCTCCTTCTTTTAGCTCTAAAATTTGATATGTTATACTAGAAGTGAAGAGAAAACTTTCTTACCTAGAGATGTTAAACGAAACTTGAAAGAAATCTAATTTGATTAAGTCCAATTCCAATTCACCCTAGTTTGTTTCAGCCAATTCAGATTTTTCAAGTTCTACTCTTGTGCAGTCTTAGAAAAAATGACATAACCTTCTCTATATAATTCAGAATTGAGTGATTCAAATTGCTAATTAAAGTTAAGACATATATCTACATTTTTCATGCTTAACTCATCTCCAAATTCCCATTGCACAAATTTATAAAAATTTATCTTCAACACAATTTGTACTTGTATAACTAAATTTGCGTAGTTTTGGTAGAAAATCCATATCTCAGTATATACAACTCTGATTTATATGATTCTAAGTTCTATTAAAGATAAGAGATAGTCCTAAAACTTTCATGTTTAGTATTTCCTTTAATTGTAAGTGCAGGATTTTATAAAATTTTATTTCTATCTCAATTCTAGTTCTAAATTATACTCTACACAGTTTTAGTAAAAATACTATAACCTCTAGCATACTATTTCGATTCAAGTGAATCTTATCTCATTTTAAAGATAAGACATAGATCTAAAAGTTTCAAGTTTTGAGTTTTCCCTAGTTCTGTCCAGAAGTTATCTTAATATCTAAATCAATTTACTGGTCGTGTACAGGACAGTGAATATAACATCGATTTTTACCTTTTCTTCTAAAAATCACCATAATTTCATTTCTTAATGCAAAATTTTGCAACATAGCTCATTTTAAAGATTAGAGAGTCTAGTTTTACTAGAATCAAATCAATCTAAATTTCGATCATCACAGAATAAGATATCATAGAATTACTATAACTTGCTCAAATTAAAATATTCATATCTACCATACTAGTACATGTATTGAATTTCACTACATGTAAAGATTTCAAGTTTGAGTATTTCACCTTCCTTTGTATGATCTTTTGCTAACTAATACCCATCATCTGATTTTGATTTTCTTAAAACCTTGATCACCTTACCACCATAATAACATAATTCATCAAATATCAATCTCTACACAATTCTTATACCATCTCAAACAACTAAAAATATGGAGTCAAGAATGTTCTTATCTTTTTTTACTTGTGTTCCTTCTCTAATGCTCCAAGAATTCTATTTGAACATGAGCAAACCCTCTTTCCTTAGTAAAAATTTAGTCCAAGTGAGTAAATAGAAGATAAAATGGTTGGTTTTGGTCCTTTTATAAACTAAATCAAGCTATCTTGACCATTGATTTATTTTTGCATGCAAGACCTCCACTCTACACTTATCCTAAATCTTTCTCCCATGCAAATTCTTTAAAAGCTACCTCCATGCATCCACCTTCTTGTCAAATTTGTCCATGATGAATTCTAAGTACAAAGAAAGGGTTTTTGACAACCAATGAGAATTCATGCAAGAATTTTTCAACCAATTAAGTTTCTCTTTCGTGGAATGAGCTCAGGTGGCCACTATGTGTGCTCGTGGCCAATGGTTGATCTCTAATTGTCATTCAATAGTTAGTTTTGTAACTTAGTCCCTCAATTTCTCATATTTGCACTTTTAGTCCCTAAACTTTTCAAAATTGTAAATTTGACCCCTTGCGATTTTTAATCCAAATTTTTTTTTCAATTTTTCAAATTCACTTCTTTATACTTATACTTAAGTGTTTTGGCCTTCGTTAGTCATTTTTAGTGATTTTAGGGTTTGTCGGCACTTTTTAAGAAGATTTTCGACTTACCGATGAAATTTTTGATTTATGCGATTTTAAGGACAAAGTTTTATAAATTTCAAGTTAGACCCAAAACCTTGTATTTGGTCTAATTTAATTTATCCTGCGTCAAAACGTGGTCGTTAAGCCTTTCCGAATGGCTTTCAACCCAAATTAGGGTTTCCGGGTGACTTTTTTTGAGAATTTGCGATTTAGCTCTACAAAATAAGATCTATCCAAATTTGAGATTTTTATGCACTATAAACTCATTCTTATTATTATTGGATCATCGGTGATCATTTTGAAAATTTTTAAATTATCAACGATTGTATCGAAATTTTCGAGAGCGGTTTTAACGGAAAAATTTCTTAATGGATTTTCTATATAGAAACAAGAGTAATATCATATATAAAATAAAGAGAAGCATAATAATGAGTACACTGAGATATCGGTATTACACATAAAGCTCGATTGCCAGGTCTAAGGATAACAAGAAACCTCATTAAAAGGAATCACATAATCCCTCATGGACTAAACCAAAACCAATTAAAGAACTGTCGTAATAAATAGAAACTATAAAGTTTCCAAATAACGAAGCATATCCTAAGCCGAAATCCATTTTCGTCGAACATCCGGAACGTAAAGAACGTATAAAGTCTGACAACTTTGTAACTCTAACTTACAAGTATCAATCCCTCTGATGTCGACAGACGCTCTGTTCCCCACGTAAATCCTCCTACTTGATGACTTACTCGGCAAAACTCTATATACACGTTCTTGTCTCAAGTTACGTGATCGGTGGCTTCTAAGTCAACAATCCACGAATGATAGAAAATAATGAGCATCTCAAACTACGTAAAGAAGAAAGAGATAATTTTCGCTCCTCACACTTACAAGCGAAATAACCATGCCTACTACAGATGTAGCACTTCACATTGATCTTATACAACTCCTTCTTCCCACGCTTTAATACTTAAGTGGCATTTGATTCGCACTCAGGAATTGGAATCGGAATCGAATTCCGATATTAACTATTTGGTTTAAATTCTTGAATGAATTTGATTACCATTGTTAATATTTGGTTTGTATATCTTTCGAAATAAAAATCAATTGATTGTCAATTTTGTTCTTAATAAAAAAATGTTTTAAAATTAACATTTTTAAAATTTTATTTTAATTTCTAAAATTAAAATTAAAATTATAGTTTTAATAAAATTTTTAAAAAATAAAAATTGTAAAATTTTTAACGAGAAAAAATTTTATTTACAATTTTTTAGATCATTTTCAATTTTATTTTATTAGAGAAAACAATGAAAAAGAAATTTCATCATAAGTTTTAAAAATATAATTGTCAATTAGATTACTTTTAATTTTTTTTAAATTATAATATTTTTAAATAATTTAATTTATAATATTTTTAAATTATTTTATTAATTTATCTAAAAAATTAATTTAACAAAGTATTTTAAATTATTAAATTAAAAAAATTGTTTTTTAAATTGTTTTTGATTAAAAAATTATTTTATTAAAAAAATTGTTTTTGATTAAAAAATTTAATTTATAATATTTTAAAATTATTTTAATTAAATTTTTTGATAAAAATAATATTTTTAATTTTAAAAAATTTAAAATTTAATTTATAATATTTTAATTAAAAAATTGTTTTAAAAAAATAATTTAATTATAATATTTTTAAATTATTTTTTTATTTTAAACTATCTTTTGTGAGGAAAAATAAAACTATTCAATTTTTTTATTGAATTTCATCCATGGGTTTCACTTGAAACCCACCAATTTAGTTGGATTTCACAAAATTCATATCTTAAGGGTTTCATTCCCATATTTTCATTCTTATTCCATTAATCTAAACAACTTATATGAGTTTTATTTCAATTCTTGAAACCCATACCCTTTAACCAAATACCCCCTTAGTTATCAGATTTCTCGGATGGTTTCTTCTTATCTGAATCTCGAGTCTTTTACTCATACTTATGTCATTTGTATTTGGTGTCATGGGAGTCCTTGCTTGATTCCACTACATAATAAGTATGACTCGAGTTTAGCCTACTCGTCTCCAAATGCTCTTACTCGATCTTACAGTGCCAATTCACATTAGCAAAAGTACGAATATTTTCGTCATATATGAGATAGGTTTCCATTGTTTCTCATAAATCAGGTAAAAACTAAATTGCACCCAGTACTTTAAAAACACATCCAAAATTGACTCATTTATATTCCCCAACTCAGCGATCACACTCGACGTTTGCGTCTAATGCTGCACATTGTATGATCAGTCCTTTTTCTCATAAGTTATAAAACTTACAAGTCGACATCCTTACTTCAGGAGCTGTAAGAGCACCACAATGCTCACTTTAGGGCGAGCCAAACCGACATAACCATAGGATATTATTCATCGACCGGGAGCACATCATCGTACATGTTTCTCAGGATAATTATCCTAACTTGACCATCCTTTCTCTTCCATGCACGTAACGCGTCCTAATCTCGTCTCCCTAAGGTGTGGTACTGTAACACCGATACTACGGTGTCCGTATTGTACTCCCGTTTTTGAATTTAATAAAATATTCCTTAGTTTATATAAATAGAGAGAAATTTTTATTCATATTGATTTTCGATTTTTGGGTTTTTAAACCTAATTTTTGGTATATTATAGATGTCGTACCCACGATTTGAAGTCTAAAGCGAGTATAAAAATATATATATTCATTTATCAATTTAGTCATTCACTCATTTATTTATTTATAAATTTGTTTTATACAAATAATAATAATAATAATAATAATAATAATAATAATAATAATAAAGAGAGATAATCGAATTAGGGCTAATTAGCCCTAATTCCCCTTTTTCCCCTCTCCTTCTCTCTCTCTCTCACCCGCCTCTTCACCTTCCCTCACCCTTCGACTTCCGCGACTTCCGCGACTTCCTCCTCCGCCGCCACTGCAACCGCAACCGCCACTGACCACTGCTCTTCTCTCTCTACCTCCCTCTTTCGATTTCTCTATCTCCCTCTATCTTGCTCTCTCTCCCGCAGCCGCTCTCTCTCCCGCTCGATCTCTCACTCTTGCGATCTCTCTCGCCCTCCTCCGCGTGCTCCGCCATCGCAAGCCACCACCGTATCATCGATCTCTCTCTTTTTCTCTCGATCTCACTGTCTCTCTGCTCCGTTCTCTCTCTATCTCCCGTGATTCTCTCTTCCGCCGCCGCCCTTTCACCATCGCCGGCACATACCACCGCCACTCTCTCTCTCTATTCACTCTCGGTTCTCTCTCTCCCTCTTTTTGTTTCACTCTCAATTGCTCTCTCTTTCTTCTCTCTATCTCTTCCCTCTCTATCACTCTGCTTCTCTCCCTCCCCCGCGCGCGACGGCCCACAGCCTCCTCCCCTGTTTGCTCGACCGTGAGCTGCACATTGTTGGGTTCTGTGATCATCTTAGGAGCTCCAACCAAGCCGTCAGTGCAGACCTTAAAAACCCTAGGCCCAATTTCACTCCTGCGCAAGTAATGGCTGACTTGCCTCTGACCATGGTTTTAGGGTTTTGACTTGGTATTATATCCCTAAGTTATGTGTCGATTTGAAATGCAGATCTCGGAGTGAGCCGTTGAATTATTTTTGTCGAATTTAGGTTGAAATTAGAATCGGAAGCTATATATATGTTTTGAGATATGTTAGATTCGAAGGAAATATAATTTCCTGAAATTTTGAATGGAATTATTTAAGTTAAGTTTAGGATTTGATATAAATTGGGATTTAAATTTAAGGATTGGTATAATCTTTTTCATTTTAAGTTGTCATGTATCTAGGAAATCAAAATAAAATTTTTGTATTATGAAAATAGGCTTCAATACCTTTAAAATGACATATGGTTTGAAGCAATCAGATGAGAATTGAAAAGTGTATGATTTTTTTCAAATATTTTTCCATCTAGTAGGAAATTTATTTATTTTAGACTTGTTTTCGATTTTGAACGGTTTTAGGTTTAAATTAAGATTGACTTTAATTTTGTTATTTACTTATAAATGGAATGAAATGGATAACATTGGAGTATATTTATAAATTGAAAAATTTAAGGTTTGTATGAACTTAAGAAAAATGATAAACCCTAAAAATAGTCGAAAATTTGATGAAAATCGTGATGATTTGATTAGGTTGACTTTCTTGGATATTCGAGAAGTCGATTTGGTTTGATTGTGGAAATAGGGAGTGATTACCCTCCCTAGAATGTGAGTGGGACCCTAATCTCTTGCATAAAATAGTGAAACTTGTTTTCTGTCGTGTTTTCAATAAACATGCTTTTGATATGCATTGACTCGACGTATGATATTAAATTTCAAATCTGTTTTGTGATTATTGGAGTATCGTATATTTATATTTCTGATAACTATGCATCCATGGTTTGAAATGAATTATTATTGTGCCATTATTTGAGAACTAGAATGTTTTCTATTCTACCATTGCATTGGTATGTGGGTTAGAAATGATTTGATGAAATGTATTGGCACACGGATTTAAAATGTTTTGATGAACTATATGGGTTGGATGCCCACAAATTATATGATGATATGATGTGATGATATGATGAGATGTTTGAGAAATAAATGGTACTATGTGTATGGATAATGGCTATAGTCATTCCTCCCACGGCGCGACCCGACAGGGCAACGTGGATGAGGGTTGGATTATATTTGCGGGAGAGATAGACGTGTCTCCCTTTGTGAACATGTCGAGCTATACCCAGACGCACCCCGGTGAGGCACGACTCAACGCCAAGGAAGGGGGTATGTTTTGAAACATTTATGGAAAAACCTCTTGGTGGGCTTTCGTCTGGGTTTTGGCCAACCTGGGAGGGAAGTGTTTTCAATGGGACCCAAGGATTTTTCTGAAAAAGATGATCGAAATGGATGCATATATGTATGATATCGTGTAAATGATTAAATAAGTTCATTTTATCGAACATACCATGATTTACTGCAAAATTTGAATTATTGGTTACGAATGATATTATTTGACACTCCAATGTTCACCTACACTATTAGTACTTGAGATTAATCTCCTCACTCACTGGGTATCTTCCTTGATACTCACCCCTCTTCTTTCCCTCCTCAGACAGGATTATTGTGCTAAAGCGATACTTCAGACTCTAGAGGTTTTGGTGGATTCGGTATACTACAACGGTGAGAATTTAATTTAAGATGAAACTTGAAATCTTTATCTTATTTCGACCCTGTGAGGTCTTGATATTGAGATCCGTAGTTGGCCATGTATATATTATAGGATGACTGTATAATTTTTGGACTTTTGTTTGCGAAACTCTCATATTTCACTTTCATTGAGACATTTGTAAATATTTAAAATGTTAAGTTGGGAAATTTGCTATACATTTGTGTAAACTTAGGTCCGCTCGGTGTGGCGGCTGCTCATTGTTCTTGTTGGGCATGACAATAGAGGTCTGTGGCTAAGACTGTTAGTGTTTATATTAGCCTTGCATTGCTCTGGATGTCCGCTGTGGATTGGTTGACAGGATTTGAATGTGGTGGATTATTGTGAGGCCGGGATAGCTATTTATTTATTTGACAGGATGAATGTCTATTATACAGGTTTATTTGTACATGGGAAACCTCTGATTTATGGGGAGGTTCTGCTCGATTTTCTGTAGAAATACAGCCGGCATCCAGAACAACGGGCGGTTGTTCACAATCCCGGTTCGGGGCGTGACATGTACCCTCCTCGGAGTCCACATCTCGTGCCTCAGAATTTCAAATAGATCTTACTTCTCGAGAATAAACTAAATCTACCAGTGTAAAATCTTGTAATCGTCACCATTCATTTTATCTCCTTTGCAAAGATCCAATACGATAATCTTTGAAACAATCTAAGAGACAATAGTGACTTGTAATGCTTATTTTCATAATTTTGTGCACCATTCGAATCAACAAATCCAAAATGATTCAAGTATAGACTCCAAAGAGAGCGTATGAGTTAACAGACACCATACACCACTACCCGAGATTGCATCTTACCATTTGGATTTAGATTTGGATTCGACATACAAAAGTCCACAAAAAGTCATATTTAATTGCATGAGACCCTCAAAGAGTGAAAATTTTTCATTTCCAGTCAAGCCAACGCGCCGCTGGAGGTCCCACACGCCGCCACGTGCCAGCGGCACGTCGCCAAACACCTGAGCGCCAAACGTGCAGCGCGTCATCCACACACCTGTACACGTGGACTGGCTACCCGGGTCAGGGACGTGGGTCTGGATATGGATCCGGGTCAAAACCGACCCGAACCGCCCCGACCCCTCCACATGCCTCACTCGCGTGTGGACTACATGCGCCTGCACCCGCGGGCATCACGAGCCTCAGCGCACGTGCATGCCATGCGCCCGCAAGTTTGTGGCAATTCTTCTTTGCCCAACAAGCCTGTAACTGGGTCATGCAACCCGGCTGCCAGAAAACTCCATTTTCGACTCTTTTTTTGCATGGATTTCGACTGTAACTTGTAATTTGACATCCTCCATTCATCTTTGATTCGATTTTAGAAAAAATTACGCCCTAATGTCAGTGAATTAAACATCCCTAATCTCAGCAAATTAAACATTCTTCCTTCACGGCCATTTTGGAAATTTCATTTTTCGACGACGACAACACACAAATCATGTATTAATATATAGATCAGTACACGTAGAACACATATAATCAATTTTTATAGATCAATTTGTCCTAAATCTTGACGGATATAAGATCTAAGAGTTTGGTCAAGATTTTGAGTCAAAAACTTCAACCAAGCAATTGATGATCCTAACGTGTTCAAAAAATGACGAAAAAATTATATTTGTGATCTACGTGATATAGGTAACATCATGGTATAATTGGATTCACAAAACTCATTCATAATCCAAACCTAAATTTTATATCCTACATTTTTTTTATACCCAAAAATTCTGAAAATTATTTTAATAAATCCAATGTACTCTGATACCAATATAGGATTTTAATTCTCATGCACAGCTTAAGCAATTTAATTTTTGAAAAATTAAATAGATCAGATCGGGTAAATATCTCAATATAGGGCCTCCAAAAATACACTGATCTTTGAACCGCAAACTCTCAGACAATGCACAGTCAGGATGGTGATCATGAGATTAATCGAACCACCACCATGGATTCATAGCACCTCAGACCTAGATCCAGTGAATTGAAGTTACGAAAAAAAATTTCTACTTGAAAATTTCTCATTCCCTTGATGTTTCTCTTGACCTCTCATCTTAAGTCTCATGAATAATTAACATAAAAAAAAATGTCCAGTCATTCTCTAATTGCTTCGATCTGACTTCCCACATCCTTATGTAAAAATAGAGAGGTTATTCATTTGAGAGAGAGAGAGCCCTAATCTTAGGGGAGATTGGGAGTTAAGGGGATAATGGGTGTTATCCATTATCCCAATTTTGTTTAAGTTTAATTTAATTTTGTGTAAATGCCCCTACTTGGGCATGTTAACCTACAGAATTGAACTAGTTAAGGACCGAACTCTGGCCAACGGCTTGAGAAAACATTTCCTTCATTTAACATGATGTTGAGAACATATCAAGTTACTCTCTCTCTCTCTCTCTCTCTCTCTCTCTCTCTCTCTTTACATCATAATTTGACTAGTTTAATTCGAGATATTGTTAATTATTTTTAAGAAAATTTTTTTTAATATAGTTTTTTTCATTCTCAAGATAATTACGTTCTCTCTCCCCTTTTGCCTATATGATGACATTTGTCCATTTTGCTTTGATTTTGTTTACTAGACAATTGAATCCTTATCACATTTCCGTTCCATTGGGTTAAAGTAGTTATTGTGACGTGCTAACGTGTGGTGTACTCATAAGATTTAGATTATATTTTTTCATTGTACAAACATTTGTTATATTTATAATTAACTCAATATCTAAATTAAATTATTATTTAAATCAATAAAAAATACGGCATATATCAATGACAGGAAAAAAAAAAAAGTCTAACACTGGAGTTTTGAAAAAGAGCAACGAATGAGGTAAAAAAATGGGTAATAAATGGAATAAAAAGGTAATAGAAATAAATAGATGATCATTTGTGGGGTTACAAAAAATAAAAGGAGAAAAATCCATATTAAAAAAACAAAGAACTCAAGAGGGAAAAATTGGTCAAAAATAAAAAAAGCAAGTATTAAATGAAAAAAATAAAAAAAAATGATCATATGTGGAGTAAAAAAAAGAAAGACGAAAGATTAAAGTTTTTTTGAAAAAACCAATAACTTAAATGGACAAGTGGAATAAAAAAAAAAAAGAAAATTTTTTCAAAAAAAGAAAAATGATTTAAGAGAAAAAAATTAGGTAAAAAAATAAAAAGAGAAATAATCTGAATGAAAAAAAAATTATGATCTAAAAATAAAGAGACGATCGTCCATGATGTCAAAAAAATAAAAGAGAAAAATTTTATGTCCGAAAAAGACAAAAAACTTGAGAGGAAGAAACGTTTGATTAAAAAATAAGAAAAGTAAGAATTTGAATGAAAAAATAAAAATTTACTATCTAAAAATAAATAGATAATTATTTATGGGTTCAAAAACGAAAAAATTTGTCTTAAAAAATAAAAGATTCAAGTAAAAAAAGATTAAAAAAATAAAAAATCTGAATGGGAAAAAAAATATGATAAAAAAAAGATCTAATCAAAAAAAAATGTGAATGAAAAAAAAAGTGTGATAAAAAAAATAAAGGATATAAATAGGAAAAAAAAAGGATAAAAAACGTGTAGGAATATGAATGAAAAAAAAATAAAAGAAAGTTAGTGGATGATCATGTAAGGGCATTCAAAAAGAAGTAAACAGCGAGCACCTTCTGTACGGATTAGGTGATGTGGGTCCACACTACACCCTCAAGAGTATCTCAGGCAGGGTGCCTTTGTCGTGTGCACGTTTCTTTATTCTTTTCGTGGTCTCTGTAATTCAACAAAGGGTACGAAATGATAAACCGCAGATGAAATTTTATAAAGCGACATGGGAGTTGGGACTTTTCCTATAAAAAAATACATATATATGAAAATTTACTTCAAACGTTTTTTCTTTCTTTTTCCTTTTTCTTACTTTCCAAAAGTAACTTTTTCATGTCAATTTAATAAAAAAATATTTTTCGTTTAAAGTGCTTTAAATACAAGTTCAAATCTAATTATTATATTAATTTTATAAATTATCTCTATTCATATTTTTATATAAAAAACATCTACCCTTAAATTTTTGACCCTATGTGAAAAAGGAGGTTAAAGGATTTTTTTATGTAAAAAAAATTATTAAAATAATAATAATTTTAAAAAGTAATTTCTATTTATAAAATTTTATTTTTAAAAAAATAAAATCTTAATTAGTAGAGACAAATTAAATTAAGCTAAAGCAAGTTAAATGCATCCAAACAAGCCTATGTGGGTGGGCATGTGATCTTAGCATTGTCCCTTCACCATGGGAGATTTTTGGTGAATTGTCATTCACATGATCCACAAAAAGGAAGCTTGTAAACCTTTCAAAAGAAAGAGGTAGGAAGATATGATATTAAATTTTTTTAATTTAAATTTTGATAATAAAAAAATAAGTATCAAAAAATATGTTTCTGAATTGGATTTTATACGCTCAAACCGAATTAATTATATAATTCGAATACACAATTGCTAAGACTGTAGCGGTGCAAAAGCTACCTTTTTCTTTCCCCCCCCCCTTTTTCTAAAGCTCGATGGAATTAATTTTTTGCGATCTTTAGGGAAAACCTAGTCCATGAATCATCGAAATAAACCTAACTTTACATTTGCTATCCTCATCATGTTTGGTGTATTTTTTTTAATAGACATTTAGATGCATATTAATTTTATAAACATGTTGAATAGATTTCATATTTTATATCTAAGATTCAAATAATTCTTACATAATTAACAAATTCTTGTTCTACCTAATTAATCAAAACTACAACCTCAACAATACTTGTAAAGCTAATCAAATTTATCAGTAATCTCTTGATTTAATAACAGAGTATTAGACTACCATTTCGAGTTTGAATATTAAAAATAATAAAAAAAAGAGATGTCAAAAAAGTCAATCTTTAACTTATCTTATAACTATTCGAATCGAATTAGTTAAATTTCTGAATACCCATAATAAAGTTTAAAAAAAAAAAAAAACACTAACTAAATGTCTCTCACTATACCAAATTTAAGAAAGGAAAGAAAAGTGGAATCCAAATGGCCAAACCTCATAACAAGAGAGAGAGAGAGAGAGAGAGTGGGTGGGTGGGTAAGTGACATCTACCTGATTTGGCCTCTTCAAAAGAGATTAGGTATCAAAGTAAGCCTTTTCAGTCCTAAACAGACTACAGATCATCTTTGTTTTATGATGTTAAACTCATGCCCTACGCCTTAGCTTTAAGTTAAAATCACACCAAAGAATAAAAGAAGAAGCAAAGCCTCACAAAAATCAAATGCCATCTCAATCACTCTCCATAATCTCCACCAAAATTAGCCCACATTTATATTATGAATATATTATATGATTTTTTTAATACATTAACTTGACCCCTATGCTTGTGGGTGTCTTTTTCCTAATTGATTATCACTTTAATAATATAGGGCGGTTCTAGGAATAGTGATTAGCACTTTTTACCTTTCTTAATTTAATTTAGTCATTAATAAATCTCTCCCTCTCTCATTTGGTTTCTTTGGTTACACAGAAACTAAACCCCAAATAACGTAGTTGGGAAAAAAATTATAAATATTAAATTGTCTCTTTAAAAAGTTTTTCTCTCATTTATATTAATTAATTAACTCTAATTTTATCACTTTCTCATGATTTCTTATTTTTTCCTTTTGTTAGTTATTTCTCCCTTTTTTTCTCGATTTATTAAATAACTCTCTTAATATAATCGTTGAAATATATCAGATTAATTATTAGAATTCAAATATATTATATAAAGAAATAAATCGAGTAAAGAACTAACAAATTATACCTATTTGTACGATATACCTAGTGGACTAATATTGTTCAATTTTTATAAACTTTTTTCAAAAAATTTGAATTTGGTTATGCTACTTTGGCTCATAATATATATATATATGTATGCATGCATGCATGCATGCATGTATGAATGGGGAAAAAAAAAGGTAATGGGTGTCTAGTAATGAAGCATTTGCATGTGGAAGGGTGCATGTGGGTACAAAACACAGTGGGGAATGACACAAAAGCAGGGCCACTTTCCATGTGGCAGTGTTTGGCTCCACGCACCCCAAAAACTCTATTTAACTATATCATACATTAAAAGACCAACCAGACACCCAAAAAGATCATTTTCACGTGACTCGATGGCTTCCACTTCCAAACAATGTACAAATCCGTACTCTTCCGTAGCACCCCTCATGCCTCATCTCTACCGGTCAAACTGCAGGACCCAGAAATTTTACCTTCCAAGTGGTGGACCAGTCGTTCCTCTTGGCAGGAGCCAAACTCGAGAACTAATCACAGCCATTCAATTTTTGAAATAAGATTTTGTCTGGGTCATGTTTGGATGCAGTCCTTGATTTCACCGGAAGAAGGGTAGATATGTGTGATAATCTTTCTTTTAATGGACCAACAATATGGATCACGCATCCCATCCCCTGGTAAATGAAAAAATAAATAGGAAAAGAGTTCGTTCTTTGATAATTAATTCAATCCAGATGAATCAATCCCAATAAATTAATTATTAGATATTAATCAATCAAATATAAAACAATTAATAATTTTGTTTAATGGAAAGGTAAAGTCATAAAATTTGGGCTAGCAACTTTGCTCTTCAATTCTCGAGGGTGAAGAGGAGAGGAAGCCTCTTTAAAGGAGCCCGATGTTTGGGTAGGATGGAACCGCCATACCTGAAGTTTAACACAGATGGCTCGGTGGCAAGCTCTAATGGCCAAGCAGCTGCTGGGGGCCTTCAGCGAAATGCTAGTGGGGACTGGGTCATGGGTTTCTCAGTAAATGTTGAAGTATCCTCAGTGTTTGTGGCGGAGTTATGGGGGGGGTGAAGGAGGGCCTTCGCATGGTGAGAAGACATAACTCGCACGGTATTGTGTTGGAAGTAGACTCCTAGGCTGTGGCTCAAGTTTTGAAAGGCGAGGAAGCCCACGAACACCCCCTCAGTATGATCATTGGAGAATGCCGAAAGCTTATGCACCAAGTCAATGTTGTTGCGGTGCTCCACCCTCCTAGAGAAGGTAATCGCTATGCGGACCATATGGCCGCCTTAGGCCACTCAATATTAGTACAGTCAGCCCCCCTCCAGCCATGGCTCCCATTCTAAAAGAGGATGCTGAGGGCAGTAAAATGCTGAGGCTGAGGAGAAATGCTATCGCTAGTAGCCCCTTGGGATGGCCTTGTTTTGTTAGCTATGTTTGTTTCCTTCCATCTTTTTCAACCCAGAAAAGAGAGAGAGAGAGAGAAGTTATAAAATTTGGGCCAAAAAGCAAGGTCAAGTCTAGCCCAATGCAGGGCTGGCTAATTGGGCCTAATATGGTGCTCTGTTGCGGAGATTTAAGAGGCTTTCCCATGTTTTATTTATATATTTTAAATTAATCAATTGCCCTTCACTAATTTTTTTTTTTTTCTATAAACATATCCGATAATCGTTTTGAACCTGATTAAATTTGATTTGAGTTGAATTAGATTCTTAATGGATAAAATTTTCCCAACATTTATTTTTACATTAAATTCAAATTCAAAATCAAATCTTATTTAATAAATACCGCATCCACCTTTTATACAAAAACAAGATCAGGACATAGGGTGACGTTCATTTGTTTGTGATACATATTTACAGAAGACAATATACCCCGTGCAAACGAAAGTTTCTACTGAAACATTAATGTGGTACATATGGAAAGTTTCTATTGGATAGCTAAAGACATTTGAGAATAGGATTTTCAAAACTCCATTACTAACTCAAACACAGCTTGCAGAATTCCCTTGCTTCATATTGCTGCAGTTTTAATTTAACCATATTGGTTGTTCAAATTTGGTATGAAATTTGGTCTTGTATAATCTCCCGAAACAAATAAAATACTCATTTTTCTCTGTCTCTGCTGACCTTTTCGGGACTAGAGGACACAGTTGCCTAAATCTTAAAGCAGATCTTGTTGTGGATGTGTGATGTGTTGCGGGAGCTTGGGAGTGAATAGAATGTGATCGATTGTATTGAAAAAATTATCATAAATTTTTAAGAAAGGTAATTTAATAGTATAATATATCATTATAACTATACTTAATAATAACCAAATAAACAACATCAAAATTGAATAAGTTTCGGCCAAATATATCTATATTCTCATATATTATAAGAATAATATTTCACTAATTTCAATAAAATATTATGAGAGAGAGATCGGAGAAAATTGCCCAAAGACATAAACAGACAACTTCACGCAGAGGGGTTTTCCTAGAGAAGAGGGGGTTTTTTATAGTGAAAGGAACTCTCTCTCTCCCACCAATAATTCGATGTGGGATCCCCACATCCTTTTTTCTTTCTTTCTTTCTTTTTTTTACTACAATCAACAAATCTCCACCTTAACAAAAAAAAATCCTTACAATTCTCTTGTACAATTTTTGGTAATGTTTATAATTTTCAAATTTCAATTGTTGATGCAGAAGCGACTATAACGAGCAGTTGGTCTAATGGTCCTCTTTTTCTTTCTTAGTGCAATTAATTCGTATTGTTGTTGAGGTTCTTAAGTTTGAACCTCATTTATTTCTAACTCTTCTTCTACCACAGGAGAATCAGTATCAGTTTCTTCATTTGTTGGGATTATTCTGTTTTTTTCAAACTCCACCCGTTTATGAGTACTATTTGAGTGAATGTAATCTAAAATGCCCTTAATATCATTGATTACTGTGTCAAATTTCACTCTCGTTTGTTTCCCTTTGATGCAATACTCACAAAATTTTTTTTTGCAAGATTGAACTTCTTTTAACAATTCTTGATCTATCAAACATTTCAAGAATTTTTCTCTAGCATGTTATACGCGTATGTCATAACCCAGTTGCTTCTTCCTCCCAATCATTAGTAGAAGCTACTGCTGTTGTCACTGTCCCAACAACTGTACTACCCAAAAAATAGTACACATTGTTGTTTTTCCCCCACTCCTTTTAGTACCGTAAGTGCACCAGAGATGATCCTCATTATTCCATTTTTTACCTTCATATCGAAAAGGATCCGATAGAGATGAGATTTTTCATTAAATCTAATACATATCGAACACCTGTTAAGATTCTGATTGATCTATCTTGATTTCTTAAGCTAATTAAACCAATCTCATATGTGTTGAGAGAGATATTATTTACTGTGTAGACTACTCCATCTTTTTGTTCTTTAAAATCAAAGAATCATTCTTGATTGCGAAACATATGATGACTACAAGTTGAATCCAACAACCACGTGCTAAAATGACTAGTTGATGATACAACAACAAGTGAGAGGTCTGAGTCTGTATCATCATATTCAGCTACGTTTGAATCTGCGATAGCTTTTCTTTTGTCAGGTTTGCTTTTATTCTTCAACTTGGAACAATCTTTCTTCTGGTGCCCTTTTTCATAACAAAGGCATATTCATCTTTCCTTGGTTTGAACATTGACTTTGATCCCCCTCTCCTCGCTTTATTCTGATTCTGCAAACGCCCTCTAACAACTAAGATTTCTGTTTCTTCACCTAAGTTTTCTTGTTTTTCTTTCCTTCTTAGTTCGTAACTATACAAGACAACAATTACGTCACTAAGAGAGACAACGGTTTTCCCGTGAAGTAGAGTAATTTCAAAATATTTAAATTTGTCAAGAATGGATCCTAACAACATTAGAGCCAGATCTTCATATTTGAAAGTCTCATCCATGTTCATCAAGTCAATAACCAACTGATTAAAGTTGATAATGTGATCATTCATAGTGGTACCTGAAACATAGTTGAAGCGAAATAGTATTTTTTTCATATAGAGTTTGTTCTAATTTTTTAAGAATTTTTCTTCTAGTACCTTTCATAATTTACTTGCAAAATTTTCTTTTAAAAAAACATATTTTTACTCTCTATAAAGACATGATCGAATTGTATCACATATCAATTTGCATATCGTCTGTCATTCCTTTTTCCCAACATCTTTTGTTTTCTTTTTTTCATGGTAAGATCTAGACCCTGTTAGAAAAGAACGTCTAGAACCTCATTCCGCTACATGTCGAAATGACCGGTATCATTAAAAGTCTCCACTTCAAATTTGGCATTTATCAATGCAATTCTTGCTAAGATTGATGATGTCGACGTGGATGATTTTATGTTGTTAGTCATTTCTGTCACTCATACTATTTAATAACTGTCGACACAATGCCAATTAACCTAGGAAAATTTTTTTTTGATGTGGAAGATCATATTATACTACAACCACAGAGCATATTAAGATCAATAGGGATTAATGCTGTTTAGCTCAAGAAAATCTTTTCTGATGTGGAAGATCAGATAAAGCTGCAACCACTGAGCATAGTTGGATAAATCGGACTCTGATACCAATTGTTGCAAAAGTTCAGGTATGAATAGAGTGTAAACAATTGTACTAAAAAATCACCCTAGGATAAATTTCCAAGAAAGATAATTTAATAGTACAATATATTACTACAGCTATATCCAATAATAACCAAATAAAGAATATCAGAATTTAACGATATTTGGCCAAATATGCCTATACCCTCGGACACTACAAGAATAAAATTTCATTAATTTTAATAAAATATTATAAAAAAAAGAAATGAGAAAATTACCTTAAGAGATGAATAGGTAACTTCACCGGGATAGGTTTTCCTAAAGGGAGTGGGAGAGAGAGAGTTCAAAGACCTCTCCCCCTTTAGGAAACCCTGTCTCGATGAAATTGCCTGATCATCTCTTAGGACAATTTTCTCCTTTTTCTCTCTTATAATATTTTATTGAAATTAATAAAATATTATTTTGGTCATATCCAAGGATGTAAGCATATTTGATCTAATTTCGTTAAATTCTGATATTGTCCTATTAAATTACTCTTCTTGAAAATTTATCCTCGGATGATTTTTTAATTCAATCGTTCACATTATATTCGCATCTTTTGAAAATTTAATAACACAATATATCACTATAACTATATTAAATAATAACCAAATAAAAAATACCAAAACTTAACAAAATTTAACCAAATATACTAATATTCTCGAATACCATCTAATTTCAATAAAATATTATAAGAGAGAGAAATGAAAAAAATACCGTTACAGTCGAACAAGCAACTTCGTCGGAACGGGTTTCCCTAAACGGGAGAGTATCATTTTATAGTGAAAGGAATTCTCTCTCTCCAACTTCTAATTCGATGTGGCATCCCACACCCCTTTTTCTTTTTCTTTTTCTTTTTCTTTTTCTTTTTGCCACAACCAACATGATCATCATCAAAAAGTATTCGATTAGGAGAGCTTTGGAGCTTCTTTAGGATGAGTGTGTGTGTGTTTGTGTATCAAGAAAATGAAAGTTTCGAGTCTCAATTTTTTTTAAGATTTAACCTCAATTGAGTTCATAATAACGTTAAACATAGTTTCTAAGCTGCAAAATGAATTTCAAGACCCAATTTAATAAAATTTTTCTTTTGCAACTTCAAGCGTGAAGCCATTGCCATGGAAGATGAAGAATTTGGTATGAGAATCCAAATTGGCACTCCAACACACACACACACACACACTCTCTCTCTCTCTCTCAATATGTATTCCTAGTATTCCAAGTGTCTGATGAAATGCCTGAGAATTACATGGTTAGCTTATGTAGTGCTCTCAAGGCTTCTGGTGGAGGAATTAAGCCAGATTGTGACCATGAGAGGCAGGTTTATGCATTTTGTATTAAAGGGTGGTCAGACATTGATGTTTATGGGGAGAGCTGTTGTAGAGAGAGAACTTGAGAGAGAGAGAGAGAGTCAGAGAAGTTAAGAGAGAAATCGAGAAGATGAAGATGATGGGGGAGTGTTTCGTGTAGCGAGAGTGACACAGAGACAGGTACAAGTTGTTTGCCGACATGTAAATTGTCATATCGGCAAATAATAACCACATCATCAACGATGTCAATAACCACATGTTGCAACCCCTCAAGAGGCTATGTGCAACGCACAGGGACGAGCAATGGCCATAAGGTGCAAGCAAGGTGACATGATGGAGGCTTGCACGGATGAAAATGTTTCACATCAATTGAAGTTCTCTATGAAAAGCCAACACAAAGCCTACTTCATTCACAAGCGATTCAGCCATCAAAAATTCGGTTGATCATGAGCCACTGCACGAGTCGCCAAGAGCCAGCGCATTAGATAGCCCTCATGTTACGTCCAGGCAGCCGTAAAGCCAAGAGTAACCTAGGGCAGTAACCCCCCTAATGAATGAGTTTAGTGTGTTTTAAGAGTCTTAATGGAATGTAATAATAGGCAAAAGTAACTGCCTAATAGAGTAATCATTAAGTGCTTTAGTAGGATAGTAATTAGTAATTATTAGGAGTGTTTTAATAGGAGTAATGTCAAGGAGCCCCTTGGTCTCCCAGCTGCTCCTATAAATAGGGCAGCCTTCTACCATTGTAACGAGCCCAGAAATATGAAGTAGAGTTCAATCTTTTGAGAGAGAAATCTCAGCCCCTTTATCCAGGACGCATGTCCTACCTGTCTTAGCTTATCTAGGTTTGTTTATCTTTTCATTTCCCTGCATACGGCTAAGGCAATTTGCCAAAACCGTGAGCTATCATTCTTTTAGGTGTGTTTCTTAGTGTGTTAGTTCCTTAGTTCTTTTGGTGTGTTTTTTATTATCCTTCACAAAAAACCCAAAAAAAATATTCGAGCCAACCTTCTTTATAGGACATAGGTGCAGGACATAGGTGCCGCAAACCAAGGAGTACTCCACCCACTTTTAATCATTCTCCACATTTCTAGCCTTTTGGACAACCTCCCATCTGGAAACCTCAAAGGTTCAAGCGATTTCGGTGCCAAGATTGAGTCACCAATCCCGGAACGCGACACCACATCATCATATAAATTGTCATATCAGCAAATAAAAACCGCATCATCAACGATGTCAATAACCACATCATCAACAATGTCAAGCGAAGAATTCAATAGAGCTATATATTAAGATTTAATGATTCAATTGCAACAAAATAAACCCTATGAGTTCGATTGAAATTTGGGTTTAAAATTCAAAAACTTTACATGTAATTTCCCATCTTTTTTTTTTTTTCCTAAGAAGATATGAAACTATGTCTCATTAGACATGGCGTAGAAAGTTGACAAACCTCCATGTAGTTCTAACCAATATAAAAGACACCGGTTAACTGTACAACCATAAATAAAACCAAAAATTACTCACTCAACCTTCCATAACAATGCATCACCCCTTGTCAAACACCCACCATTGGGGACCAAAATGCAAGGCAAAGGCAAGCAAAGGCATAAATACAAGCTACCATACATCACACCTTCTTAATATACCAGATGAAGCAGGAATTCGCTCCCATTATCTCGTTTAGTCGGAAGACGAGCCAAAGATCTTCACCATTCTACTCAAACTATGAAAGGGCATTGGTCTCAACTCTTGCTTCATTCTAAAAATACATGGCTTTTCTTCAAACCTTATATACTTGCTTCCCTCTTTCGAATCTCAATAAGGAGAGATTATTTACATGCAATAGCACTTTAGGATTAAGATTTGTTAATGATCACTTTGCTCTTTAATGTAATGAATCATCAAGAGCCTCCTCCCAGTATTCTCCTCAATTCTGATTTTTGATCTGACGTAAGTCTAGATGGATACTTCACGTCGAACTTAATTCTTAAAGCTCCTTTCCTCCTAGGATCTTTTGAGATGGGCATTCCTTCATTCTGAATAACCATATCATCGCCAGGCTTGATAATATTTGTCAGTGAGATCATCAGACTCCTTCCATCAAGGGTTGTTAACTCAATGGTCTTCCCTGTAAGAGCCTCAAGCAGGGATATTTCCCGGTTGACAATCAAATCATCTCCAACCCTCTTGTAAATTGGATGGGGCTTCTCATCAACCACAAATATTATATCTGCTGGAATGATACCAGGCTCCTGGTTACCTTTCTCTGGAAAAGTGATCTTTGTGCCTCTCTTCCAACCAGGTTTGATCTCAATTGTCAAGATTTCTTCTAAGTTCCTTAATTTCCTGCAAGAGATTAACACTATCTTAATGCATCATATGTGCCAAATAGGAACTCAGAACCAACGAGACTATGTAGGGCACAGCAGAGCACATCATTATCAATGCAAAACAAAACAATTTAGAAAGAGATTTAGCTGCTTTACCATTTTGAATTACATGCAAAATAAAGGTGAAAGAGAAACATTTTTTTCATTCAATTGATAAAAGGTTTTCCAATAAACATAAAACTATACAACGCTTGGTTTGCATTCTACTACTACCAAGTGGAAGGACTAAAATTTTCAGGCTTTAACAACTTCAGTTACAATAGAAAAAGAAAAGTGTGATCACTTTCTACAATCATGCAATTGCACAAGGAAAAGTTTGGCAATTGTCTACTCCACCATGAAAGTGACATGAATTTTAACCTCAATCAATAATGAATTTCTGGCAAAGTGAATGTTGTAGAAATGTAGTGGAAGTAACTCTCATTTGTGAACTGGTTTGGAAGAAGCATTATAGAAGAGTTCCCAAGGCCTTCATTAGTGTTCATAGATTCTACTCTCAAAACTCTGCTCTTTAGATGGTGATGCAGTGGGTTTTTGTGTGTGTGTGTGTGGGGGGGGGGAGAGGGAGAGAGAGAGAGCTCTTTGTGTATGAAGACCATTTACTCATCTCTGACTCCGCTCCTTTACGGCAACAAGCCCATTGGTGCTATGTAAGTTAATGTTTTATCAAATTTAATGCTCCAAAAGGCCAAGATAAAAGAAAGTTTCAAATCTTAAGATTAATTCTAAGTTAGCTTCTCAGCTGGCACAAAGCAGCATAGAAGGACATGATGGTAAAGGATGAGCACAAATAACCAAGCCGGAAAAGTACCCAATGAACACGACAAGTGCATATAGCAATTACTCCAGATATTGTAATTTTAATATGAAACTAATTAGTATATTGCAATAACTCCAGATTTTGCTACTAAGCTTAGATGATTGTTATGCTCAGAAGCTACTTGGGTGCGGGCATCTGCAAAAGAAGGCGGGGTTGTGTAGTAAGAACTTTGGCTGACATTGACCATGCGTTGGTTACTGAGAACAACTGCACTCTTTGGAAATACTAATGTTAGAACCAAAAACTATCTCCAATCCAGCCCAAATGGGACCTGCCTGGGAATCCTCTTGACTCAGTGATGTCCCTTGCTATACAGTACATTTCAAGTAGTCTGAATTATTAGGCCTTACTGAGTCAAATATAGGAACAGCATGTGCCGCAGCCCTTTCTGAACACAAACAACACACAAAATAGAAAGGTGCCCAAATGCCAAAACACATCCAGAAGAACGTCTAAATCAGATTCACAAATAATTTAGGAACAGCCCCCAGTGGCCAACATACAAATGATGTGCCAATATATAAGGTGATTGGTAGGTAGCAACTCATTTTTCTTGCAGCCCATGTACATGTCCAAAGGTCCTTGTAGATGTTATTCTTGATATTAGATGAACTTGCAAGTCATACGCCAAGGATGAACTTGCAATTCATACGCCAAGGATGAACTTGCAAGTCATACACCAAGTCATAGACTACTGAGGACAATATTAACTCACTTCGAATCAATAGATTCAGAATATAAACAAGACGAAAGAGAGAGTGTGAGTGAGTGTGTGTGTGTGTGTGTGTGTGTGTGTGAGAGAGAGAGAGAGAGAGAGAGAGAACACACTAAAAGTAGGGGATATCTCAAATGCCATGTCAACTAGGAGATCAAGTGACTTCTACAGTTTCCATTTTTTCTCATTATACAGTCAACCCACCTATACTCTAGCTGCCAAGTTTTATAAGGTAGCCTCCATTCTAGAAAAGGAAAGTAAAATTTTAAATATTCTCCGATTCTAAAAGAGTAGAGGAACTCTATGTGACTTTTGCTCTGCTAAACCACCACTATGTCAACATAATCCTCTGAGCTGAAGAAGAAGATAAGTACATTATATAGAACTCATACTTTCTTTAAGAACTACCTTACCAAGAGGCAAAAGGCCCACTAAACAGGAAAAGAAACTGTTGTGAAACAAGATATGATGAATGCATGTCCATGTGTGCTAGAGAAGGAGCATATCTTACAAGAGTGAACAACTAGCATGCAGGCCTTCTAATGAATAGCCAAAATTATTAAGTGGGATAATGTCCTCACATCCTCTTCAGGGAATGGTCATGCAAGAGAATGCTTATGGTCAATTTTACAATTTTAACCGAGCCATCTTTCTCTTGATTTTAATCATCACAAAAGATATGGTTGGTAGTCAATAACTAGTTGTTTTCTTGTATATCATTTAGGGTTCACATAACATTTTAACTAATTTTGTGTTTAGTTATTTCTGGGCACCATAACACATCATGTTCTATTCTTCAGAAAGTTGTGGTAACTTGGCACAAGAAGGGGAAATGTGCTGCATAAGTCAAGGAAGGAAAAAGAATCCTCAAAAGCCCAGAGCTAAAATTAGGATTGAGTTTCAAACAATTTTAACAAGCATTTGGAATTCACTTTCTTAGATGCATTAATTTTAAGACTACAATTTCTAACTGAGTTTGTATCTATGATGGCAATGGAGGTTTACTACATCTATTTCAAACACAAATTGCCACCATCTAAATTTCTGCTCTTCAGATATCCTTGCAAAGTTGGATCAAAATGTTAAAACATATTTAAGCAAAAGTTGAATGACAGCAATAATGACTCGGGCCGCTTCTCATCACATAACCATACCAAATGATCTCACAGTATTGTCAAATTACTGTTCTTGTCCAACCTAAAGCAAATAATGAAAATATAATCATACATTATTATAACATAATATTCCACCCATTGATACAACAGGTAATTACAATCATCCCTAGTGATTTCCGCTCAATCATTACTACATTTCACCAATGCAATGGGCAAAGGGTAACAAGATAAGGTTACTAACATCAAATGCAACACTACCCATTCACCTTCCATCCAGAACTCCTAATTCTCAATAGCAACATAAACACCAAAAACAAGGCAACCCCAAATCAGAAAACACAATGATCCATGCACTCCAAATTGAGATCTTTCGGGGGATTGAATAAACTACGTTCTTATGCAGAGTGAAAACACTATCACATATTTCCATGTCTCTTCCAGTCATATTACCACATTCCACCCAATGATGAAAACAACACCAAACAAATAGCTATCCACATGTCAAAATAGGAAACCCTAAAGCAGACAACCTTGTTATAATCATATTACATCCCAAAAATGAGACTGAGAAACATACCCCGAAGCATCCAAAATCGTCCGTGAAATCTTCATCTTCTTCTTCGAACCCTTGTACAGCTCCTCGAGACTGCACGGCAGCATATTCTCAATCGGCGGCGGCTTCCTCAATGGCTGCGAACTACTGAATTCGCCATTGGAAGTCCTGAAGAACCCATCCTTGTACAACCGACTCCGCCCACTGCCACTACCATCGGCCCCGCCATTGCCGAAAAGCTCCGCATAAATGTCGTCGGCGTCGCGAGGATGGAACCGAAAATTAGGGTTAGGGTTAGGGCTAGGGTTATGATTAGGGCGATGGTGGGAAGGAGGAGGGGGGAATTGACCTGATTTGAGAGCTTCTTCACCGTAGAGATCGTAGATCTGACGCTTTTGAGGGTCGCTTAAGACGTCGTAGGCTTCGGAGATTTGCTTGAATTTGGCTTCAGCTTCCGTCTTGTTGCTTTGGTTCTTGTCAGGATGCCATATCATCGCAAGTCTTCTGTATGATTTTTTCAGGTCTTCTTCGCTTGCATTTCGATTTACTTTCAATATGTTGTAATAATCCACCCCCATCTCTCTCTCTCTCTAAATTTTCTTCCGATTCTCTTTATTTCTCTCTCCCTCTCCAAATTGTCTCTCCAGAACCCCTCTCTATTACACAAATTCCACAAATTCTCTCTCTATCAAAAATTTCCCCAATTTGCCTCCTTTCTTTCCTTTTCGAATTCTCTCTCCTCTGAATTCCTCTCTCTCTCTCGAATGTTCTGAAAAGATTCTCGTGCTTTTATTGAGGATGGTGATCGATGATTCAGGGTTTGGGGCGCGCGGGTGGTTGACTCGTGCGGTATGTAATGCGGTCGTGCGATGGCTCTCACTCACTCTCGCTCTCTCTCTCTCTCTGCTCTTTTTTGGGAGCTAACGTGCGGGGGACGACTCTTGCGGTGGAAATCATGCTAGGTCGAGTTGTTTGGCCATGTAATCCCAAATGTCTACTCTCTTACCTTTGGAATTGCAAGGCGCGGCGCCACCCACCCATCACTCCAATTACCAAATTCTATTAACCTTTCATTTTCTAATGGTTCAATCTTCACCAATTCTTCGTGTCCCCACTTTCTTTTTTAATAAAAAGAATAATTCATTTCGATTTTCAAATTGTTTTTTAATTTTGTCCTCGTAGGATCGAGTAATTAAAAACTCATGTTCAATTTGTTTTCAAAGTCTTGCGTTTGATTTCTCGTATTTTTATGATTTTTATTTAACAAATAAAAAAATTACCTTTTAGTTTTGACATTCAACTCAAAATATCAAATATCTCAATTTTTTATTAAAGTCCTTTATTTCTATGCTAAATGAAAGAGCAACAAAAAGATTTTTTTTTCAAAAATGGGTATCTTTCCAAGCAAGGTAAAAGATTCGAATTTGAGATTCCGGGTCAAGAAAAAAATATTCAATAGCATTAGATTCAAAAATTCATGATAGGGAAAGCCAAAATGAGTTTTGAAAGCTAGAGAGGAAAAATCTTTATCTTTAACACCGGCGGATCCATGACTCAAAGGGTAATGGAGGCAAATGTCAAGGACGTGGGGATGGAAACAAATATCAAGTTAGTGGGGACAAATATCAGAGATAAGAATATAAATAATTTTACTTGATATACAAAATAATTATTTGTTTTGGTCTGGGGTGGGTGCAATTGCCCACCCTAGTATACATGTGACTCCGTCACTGATCTTTAGCAGTATGAAATTATGAAATTAAGTTTAAAATAACTTAAAAGTGCATAGGTGTGGAATCATTGATTGAGCGGTAGGCTTGGTCATGTGAAAGGTATTTAAAAAGGCAACAATTTGGTAATGGGGACATTACGTGTTCATTCTATGCCGGAAAAGGACTCAGCCCCATCTTTGTAAGAATCTCACAAATATCTTCTCGGTGATGGAACACTTTTATATTTTTTGATACATAAAAATATTCGAATCGGAAACTTTAAAGGTTTAGTGCCCCACTACTAGATCTATGAATCATTGGTGTATGTTAATGCACTTGTGAATAGAGTAGTTTTGGATTAAGACTTGATGTGTTCAAGCATAAAATTCATCTTGCTCCTCTTTTGCTAAGACTGACAATTGATAATCTTATTGGATACATTCTGATCTCAAGAAAGAAGCGTTTCGAGACAAACCCAAAAATTTCTTATATTGGAAGATGAAAATATAATATATATTTAGAATTATAATTTTAAGAAGCTGCAATCTGAATAGCTAAAGGGTTAGACTCAACACCATAGCCATACCCATCCGGCACCATAGCCGAAGGGTTAGACTCCGTAAAAATCATGGCCCTAAGAAAAGGCCAACAAGCCCACATCAATGGCGGGCTGGTCCAAACTAACAAAGAAGGTAACCCTTTTTTTTTTTTAAGAAGGTAACCTAATTAATGCTTAAATCCAAACAAGCCTAATTTTTTTTATTTTTCATAATCAATCAATTTTTAAAATCATATTCTATTTAATTTAGTTCAAATATTGTCAAATCCAATTTAAAAAAAAAACTCTCCCAACTTAGTATTTTTCATTCTCAAGTTTCAAACACAAAACTTAACTGAAGGAATTTAATATCCTTGTCTACTAGATCGATTGTGCATTCGTACACGTATTATTTGAAATCATATTCTGATTAATTCAATTCGAATGTTGTCAGAATCAATTTAAGAGAAGACTCTCCAAACTTAATATTTTCTATTTTTAAATTTCAAACGCGAAACTTAATTAAAAAATTTAGGATTTTTGACTACTAGATCGATTATACATTCGTACACGTGCTATTTAACACACACCACATACCGTTAGACTCCAAATATGGTGTGTCATGAGCCAAAGATGCTCGAGTCATGTGCGGCCATTGACAACTAAGCTAGGTTAAGCAAAAGATTTAGGAGCGCCGATGGTAGTAAATGTTAACTGAGAAATTTAGTATCCTTGTCTGCTAAATCGATTGTGCATTCGTACACTTATTATTTAAAATCATATTCTGATTAATTCAATTCGAACGTTGTCAGACCCAATTTAAAAAAAGACTCTCCCAACTTAATCTTTTCTATTTTCAAATTTCAAACGCGAAACTTAATTAAAAAATTTAAAATTTTTGTCTACTAGATCGATTATACATTCGTACACGTGCTATTTAACACACACCACATACCATTAGACTCTAAATATGGTGTGTCAAGAGCCAAAGATGCTCGAGTCATGTGCGGCCATTGACAACTAAGCTAGGTTAAGCAAAAGATTTAGAAGCGCTGATGGTAGTGAATGTAAAACTTGAGTCACTAAATTAATCAGAGTATCACATTTCTAATCGAAGAACTGAAAAGTGGCTGCACATGGTAAATATAAGATACCAGTAAATCATCTCACAGTAAGAGAATATACAAGTAAATGTTACACAAAATGCAGGAATCGCAAGTTATGTCTTTCACAATCCTTAAAACAGCTAAAAAAACTGAGCCAAATCCTTCCGTCTTGGAGTGCAGATCTGCAGCCGGGAGTCATCCCACCAATTAATCCAGGATGGAAATAGGGTGTAACAGTAGAACAAGTTCCCATTTCATGTTCACCTTTTGTCATGCATTAAGGCTTCCACAATTCTTAATGGTTGCTTCGGATCAGCTTGACTTCTGATATAGACATGTTTTAAGGTGGGCACAAACCAAAAACATGATAACAAACCCTCGAACTTACACCACGACAACTTGACCAGTAAGACTATCTTCAAGCTTCAGTGAGCCATCCTTCATCAAGTTAAGGCTCAAGCTCTTGAATCTTTCTCTGGAGTACTGGCGAGATGCCTTTCTCCAATCAGTTCCAGTTTTCATCATTGAAACAAACTCCTCATAACTAATACGTCCATCCTGAAAATTACATTTATTTACAAAATCAGAATATAGATTCAGTAATAGCAGGTTCAGATCCAGCAAACATGAGGTGGGGAGAGGTAAATCATCTATGGACAATAGCACATATTGCAGGACTTTGGCACTCAATCTCTCTCTATATGGTATATGTGTTGGTGTGATTCTACAGTGATGCTAGCAATGCTTGAACCTTTGAGTTTATTATAAACCAAAATAAAGAGAACTTGAGACTTAGGGAAAAACCTTGTCGTTGTCAACTTCACGCATGATATCATTGAGTACGTCAGCCTCAATTTCGCCAGACTCATCAGCTAAGGCTACCCTTAGCTCATCCAGTTCAATATAGCCACTTCCGTCTTGGTCGAAAAACATAAATGCTTGACGGAAGTGCTCGTCATTCTCTATTTTCTGCAAATGAATTGTCACTGCCACAAATTCTCCATAATCCAGCACTCCGTTACCATCAACATCTGCCTGAGTAAAACATCACATGAATGCACAATCTGTCAATTGACACATTAAACTTCCTACAATAATTATTAAGTATTTCACAGTGCAGTAGAATCTGATGAGATAAATCATAATTCAACTGTTCCCAAGAAACACGCTAACAAGCATTACAGAGAGGCTACCAGCCAGTAGCCAGAGATGCCATAATCACATTGCAATGGTAAAGTTTACAAAAGTTACAATATTGTCTAAATTTTTTATCCTCCCTAATAGGTTATGCCACTGCTTTGATGCCATGGCTCATACAACAACATCAACAAGCTGAACCTTAATCCCAAGTTTTGTAGTCGATCATTTGAAAAATAAATATAGAAGAGATGAAAATATATATAGTTAAAATAAAAATTAAATAATAATAATAATTAATTAATTAAAATAAAAAAATAAAAAATTCCATATAAACTTAAAATGACACGATAGATGATTTAACTTGTTTTAATTCTCCTACGCCACTCATTCCTATCTAAAATCATCTTCTCAATTAAACCCTTAACCATCATATCTTTACAGATAACTTGCATCCATGTTTTTAACGGTCTACCCCGATGTTACATATGTCTAAACCACTTCAAGTGATACTCTTGCATCTTATCTACAATTGAACTCACTCCCAACTTAGTACGTATCTCTTCATTTTTAATCCTATCTTTTTTAATTTTATCACACATCCAGCTGAGCATTTTCATTTCACCTACAACCATTTTATATTCTTATTGTTATTTCATGACTCAACACTTAATGTCATACAAAAATACAGATCTTACTGCGATTCTATAAAGCTTTTTTTTCAAATGCAATGGTATTGTGCGATCACAAAAAACTCCAGATACTCTTCTCCATTTTATCCAACCCACTTGGATCCTATATATCATATCCTCATCTATGTTGCCATCACTTTGAATTATAAATTCACAATATTTAAAACGTTCACTTTTTGATACGTCCTATCCTTCGAACTTAATCGTTTTTTCATTATTCTGATGATTGTCATTAAACGTACATCTCATATATTCAATTTTAGATCGACTCAATCTAAATCCTCTGGATTTTAGTGTATCTCTCCATAACTCCAATTTAACACTAATATTCTCTCTAGTTTCATCGTCCAATGTTATATTATCTGCAAAAACATAAACCATGATATTTCCTCTTGAATACTCTTTATGATTTCATCTATCACGATTGTAAAAAAGGATGACTTGATGCCGAACCTTGGTGAACCGCAATATTAATTGGGAAGCTATCACTTAAACTCCTACAAATTCTGATATTGGTAACAGTTTCGTTATACATTTGATGAGATTAATGTATCTCACGGAGATCTCCCTTCTTCATCCACGTCCACCATAATACGTCTTTAGAAACCCTATCATATGTTTTTTTAGATCAAAAAATACCATATGTAAGTCTCTCTTTTGTGCTTTATATATTTCTATCAAATGTCTTAGCAAATGAAATTGTTTGGTAATGGATCGTCACGACATAAATCTAAATTGATTATGAGACACTTATTTCCGATCTCAATCTATATTCCATCACTCTCTCCCCCAACTTCATAGTATGACTCATAAGTTTAATTCTCATATAATTGGAACAATCTTATATATCTCTTTTATTATACTCTCCCACCAAACTTGAGGCATTTCCTTGATTTATCAGATTTCGTTAAAAAGATCCGTTAACATTACAATCCCAATTTCACCCAAACATTTTCACACCTAATAGGAATGCCATTGAATCCTATAGCCTTATTATTTTTCATTCTCTTTAAAACCTCTTTTACTTCATGAGAACAAATTTCATGTTTAAAATCTTTATTGACCTCTTCTACAGGTATCACGATATTGTCCAAAACAGTAGATTATGAAATAGTTGCTAGTCTTGGTCGTAACATTATTCTCCCTTACATGCCTTAGTAATGAAGGAATGGTTTCCCTCGTTTGCACCACCAAGGTTCAAACCTGGGTGAGTACAACAAAGACACACCACCAACTTGTGGGTTACTTGGGGAATCTGCATGTTGTATGTGTCCAACAACCATCTTTCTAGCGAATTTGGGTCCAATGACTACCTTCCATTAACCTTTCCTCCAACTGCAGGGGCGGTCTGATCCTTCCACCAACCACCAATACATATATTGGCTAAAGGAAAGTAGAAATTGGATCAACAGCAGATGGAAGGCTTTAGGAAGGTAGACTGGAACCAGATCCTTGAGAAAGTTGGGCATGTGAAGCACACAACATGAAGATTCCCCAAGTAACCATAGAGGCCACCTGACTTACTAAAGGGGAAACGTCCTGTTTCTTGAGGGCTTTGTGCCCTGCGTCTATGACTAGTAGTTTTTCCTATGCTAGGCTAAAGCCAGTTATTCTGAAGTGGGCTTTTGGAATTATATGCATCAGACACATGCAATAAGCATGGGTTAGGCCACGATGCAGCCAGCTCACTGCCCCATCCAAACAGCCTCTCCTTTTTAGCATTTAATAGCATTCTGGGCAGAATGCATTTAGGTGGTGGTGGAAGGTTTCAACACAGTAGAAATCCATCAGTGTCATGCTCACTTGCATTTGTGACAGGTTATTAGGCAAGGTTGAAACTAAGCCCCTGTGCTGGGGCTTGGTCTGAAACTGGTCAATGGGCTGCCTCAGCTTTATCTACAGGATAGTTTCAATCACTAAGAAAAAATTGAAGTAAATTTTAGATTTAACTTTCAGGGTGTAATGTTCTCAAGTTTAATTTGATACTTTCAGGATTTTATTTTGGCGTGTCATGTGTTACAAGCTATCCCTAACCCTGCCAGATGAAATTAAGACTTAATGGTAAGTGGCATTTTATTAGAATTATAAATTAGTTTTGGCCCTTTTTTTTCTGAAATAGGAGTAATTTAGGCGTCATATAGGGAGTTGGGACATTTTTGTCTGGCCAATGAATCACCCCTCCCCATCAGGCAGGGTGCATCCATCCTGCAACAGGGAACGGCTTTTTATGGTGAGAAATAAATATCTATCTGTTCTAATTCCTTTTGAAGCATCATTGCCATTCCTACTTCCTTTCACTGTCTAAGCTGCCAAAGATGCCATATGAAAGGCAGTAGTTGAGTCTTGGTGAATTGAGTTTGAAACTAACCTTTATTATTTCCTTTTAAAATATCTTCTGACTGTAGACAAATAAGGGAAAAACTCCTCTGTAGAAGCATTAAAAGAATCATGAATAATAGAGGAAGAAATCACCCCAAACAAAGTCAAGACCCTCCAATCCCTTCTAGGCCTTCTAAAGATATCCCTATAGAGGCCCTTGCTTCTAAAATTTTGAAGGGATGCCAGAAACACAATCTTATTCCATCACAGAGGGAAGTTGGAAGTAGTTCTTAAAACATCAGCATCTCATTTCCATCTATGTAGACTATATGATAGACAGGGTTAGACATTCTCAAAACACCTTAGCATCCTTATAAAGACAAAAATCATTAGATCTGATCAGCAAGAGGTCTCCATGAACCTAAATTCTCCAGCAATATCAAAATGGATATTCTCAGACTCCAATATTGAGCAATGAAACAAATAAACGGCCATGAAATTCATCCTTTGGATGACTTATTAAGCTGGCATTTATAGATAAACCTATGTGGTCTTATTATCTGCAACGAATCATTTGGGTCTTCTGTAAATGCAGCTTTCTGGCCAGAAGCTTTACTTTTAAGGAATTTTTACTTTTCAAATACCAAGACAAAGAAGAGGATAATTAGGCCTAGAAATGATGAGACCCAAGAATAACATGAAGAATGAATACTCCAAATTTTCATGTAGCCATCAGTGAAAAATCAGACAAGTTGAGCAGATTAAGCAAAGAATTAAGCCTAGAAGCCTATCTCTCAGGCATGAAAAAGTTAAGAAATTTCTAAGGTGCAAGCATTCCCCTTATCATCAACCATTCAATCGAAAGTTGGGGTAACCATGGGATGCATGATTTGGAAAACAAGATTTTGCAAGATATATATATATATATATATATATAAATATATATATATATATATATATATATATTTAATGCATACCCACGGGAAGATCCTTGGGACGTGATCTTACAAACAACTAAGAGATTGAGGCATCCAACTCTTCAGAATTCTATACAAACTACATGTATGATGATAATTTTTTGTTGGAAAAGTTGAGGCCAAGGACTATTAAAGACGAGACTTTCTATTGACCCAAGTAAGTCAATTCAGATAATAAACAGGAGATCTCTTTCCAAAATGCTACTCTGATTGTTTTATAACAATGCCTAAGATTTTATATTGATGATGGTCACAACCAAATTTTGAGAGATGACAAGCTCAAGTACGGACAAATAGATGTCATGTGCTCAGAAATGCATAAAAGATTTCTAGAAGCATGAACATTCAGATTCTTGATATGAAGGAGATTCAGATTTAGACTTTATTTTGATTCATCTAAGTCTTTGAGCATACAGGGTTACAGCAAAATATAAGATAAATTGAAAGTAAGTCTACAGAGAATTGTGTCTATTGTTATAGAGATGAATGTGCAGGAAACCAAGTGGATAGAGCCCAATCTTGATACCAGCGATGATCTTGCAATTTAGGGACTAACTCTACAAGATTTTCTGGATTTTATTTGGAGCACATGCATAAGAATATTGCCCTATAAATAAGAAGAGGAAAAAAAAAATAACTTGACGTGAAAACCAACAGTAGTTAACGCATTGCCCTATAAATAAGAAGAGGAAAAAAAATAACTTGACGTGAAAACCAACAGTAGTTAACGCATACTGTTAGTAACCAAAAAATTGGAGACATAACATAACAATGCAGAACTGAATTGAGACAGATTCAGTTTTTGATTTTCCCTTGTAAAAAGAGCGAGGTCCTACTGCGGAGGTGGCCATCCAAAATGGATTTACATATCAGTCAAAAGGATAAGCTCAAACATAGAAATTAAATCAGAAGAGATGCAGGTAGTTGAGAAATGAGAGTAGATTTAGCACAGGTACTGCTTCATAGAAATCTAGAGCAGGATGATCATCTCACAAGTGCAACAATGAGAGAAAGCAATCAAACCCAATGCAAGCTGTCATACATAAGCAAAAGCAGAAGATATGTTTTCACGCAAAAATATATGAAATAAAAAAGGGGGGGCAACTTACTACTTCCATCAGCATCTTCATCTCTGGCTCAGCCAACTGCGAACCAACTTTTCGAAGGCCAGTCTTCAGTTCATCATATGATACTTTCCCATCATTGTCGGTATCCATCAATTTGAACATATCTCTGATGATTTCAACCTCTTCAACAGATAAATGTTCTGCAATTACCTGCAGCACAAGAAGGTGCAATTTACATAATAGTCTAATGTAAGATGCTCATGAAAGCAACAATAGCAAGAAGTGAGCCTAACAGCAGTCTTAATATAAGATGCTCACCCTCATGGCTTTCTTTTTTAATCTATTCATCATGGAGAATTGCTTGAGCCTTGACCTCACAATATCTCCCAGTGGGACATTTGGAGCTTTCTTTGCATTTTGTATCCAAGAATGTTCTAGCAAAAGATATGCAAAAACATAACATTTTGAAAAGCAAATTTAAAATAAGGAAGCCATGATATGGATATGAGGAATCCCGAAAGGACATATTGAACAATAGTAGTAGCACTGGCAAGAGAAGTCATGGCACCATTGCAAGAAAATTTCCAGCTAGACACTTCAATCAACAACAGTTCTAGGAATTTTTCAGCCAATATTATGTGCGTTGACACTAGAAAGTCACACAAGTGTATTGTAAGTATAGACCACCCACATCATATTCTCTCTCGCCTTTTTCTCATTTTGTCTATATGTTCCCCCAAGAAAGATATGTGGAATTTCAACTGACGTCAACCATACAAGACATAAAACATGGAGATAGTGATGTCAAACAGATCGAACATCATAATGTCAAAAGTAATTTGCATTAAAGTATTAATTTTGAACCAGTTTTGTTGCTGCTCCGGCTAATACATTCTTTTATTTGTTAATTTCTTCATCTGCCATTCAATTCATTAGATGTTGGAAAATAAATGGCCAGAATAAAAGCAAGCCTAGTTACACTACCAATGTGGATAACATACCAAAACCAGCAAACTCACTCAGACGACAACTCCCCCTTGTATTTTATCATCCAACACTACAGTTATAGAGATGCTGTATTCAAAGCTGACAGACAAGCAAATTTAATTGATGCCTCTACCCTTTAAAATTTGAATCACCTAATAACTAGTTTGTTGGGATATATCAACTAACAGAAAGCTATCTAGTCCAGGAACGGACAAAAACTTATCTTGTTATTGTCAATCTATTCCTTGTGTCATTCAATTGGCCCATCCATAGCATGCTATCAGAAGTAAAGACAACTGCTGCGGGGACTAAACTTATTGAAGCTGGTATACATTTATCTCACCACATATAATCAAATTGGATTTCTAGCCAACTGAATGATTGTCATTTCGTTGAGGAACCAAAAATAATGTTCGTGGATACAAAACGCCGAAGAACTTACCAAGAACCTGCTGAGCAGTCAATCGCTTTCTGGGATCCGGTTCCAACATTTGCTTAACAAGGCTCTTAGCGCTATCAGAAATTTGAGGCCACGGTTCTCTCTTAAAATCAATCACACCTCGCAGAATAGCCAAAGCAACTCCCTGTTCAGTCTCTGCAACAAATCAATATAAACCCCAATTTAATACCCTACAAGAACCACTTATTTAATCATCGGAACTTCACAATCAAAATTCATTAAATTACCAGCCCAGAATGGAGGAACTCCACATAGTAATATATACAAAATCACCCCCGCACTCCACACATCAACCTCTGGTCCGTAGTTCCTCTTCAATACCTCCGGTGCCATGTAATAGGGACTCCCTACAATCTCCGAAAACTTCTCCCCTAGGCACAAATAGCTCAAATTTCAATAATACAACATTCATGCATCAAAAACTATAAACCCAAATGCCACAAAGCAAAAAATTTAGGGCAAACAGTTCAGAATCATCAAATATCATCTCAACTCAAACAAAATCTTAAACCCCACGGAAGTTAACAAATAGAAAATGAACATATAGCAAACGGAATCATACCAGGCCTGAAAAACACTGAAAGACCAAAATCAATGGCCTTGAGAGCCGAATGTTCTCTCTTATTCGCAAAGAGGAAGTTCTCCGGCTTTAAATCTCTATGCATAACGCCATTCTCATGACACATTCTCACAACCTCCGCAATCGTTCTCGCTATACTCGCCGCAGCTCTCTCACTGTAGTGTCCGCGAGCAACAATCCGATCAAAAAGCTCTCCTCCTTCACACAACTCCATAACCAAGTGCACAGCTTCAGTGTCCTCATAAGTAGCCTTCAATTTTACTATGTTCGGATGATCAGGCAAGCTCGACATGATAGAAACCTCTCTCCTCACATCCTCTATATCCACAGCTGTTCTCAGCTTCTTCTTTGATATTGATTTGCAAGCTAGGTTTTCCTTCGTCTCTCTGTCAGTACATAAATAGGTTATTCCGAATTCTCCACGGCCGAGCTCGCGGCCAAGGATGTACTTGTCGCTGATCTTGGTCCGGTGACTGAGCGGAGCTAAGTCTTTCAACACTCGAATCGGGGCCGGAGATCGGAAAGAGTTGTCGGCATAAGGGTTAGGTCTTCTCTCTCTGTTCCTATACTTCTTGTCCTTGTTTCGCACACGATTTTGATCTTCTGCTGACTCTACTTTCACACATGCGTTGCAGTTGCAGTTTCCCATTGTTCAGATCTCTCCGCTCTCCCTCTCTATTCTCTGTTTTCTCTCTCTTCCGCCTTCGCCGCCGTGGACGGAAGAGGGAGCGGCGGAGAACTCAACTCTGCAGAAAACACGCGGGCGTGGGTAGTTATGAAAAATGTGGATTTTGAAAATATTGGGATTTATATATATATTTTTTAATTTTGGGGGAAGAGAAGAGAAAAGTGGGATTAAAGTAATGGCTGATTAAGGAAAATAATTTTCGTGATTAGGTGAGTGGTTTACTTCAATGGACTTTGGTTGAGTCTTCCTTGAGGGAGAAATGAGTTGAGAGGAAGAGGAAGAGGAAGAGGAAGAGGAAGAAGATGACCACTCGATTTCGGTATTTGGGATTCATTCACACTTTCTGTAACTTCATAGATTTTGGATTTTTTTGGGGCATAAAATTCACTATTTCATAAATTTTCTTAATTAGTTAAAAATTTATGTTATACCACCATAGATTTTATGAAAATTATTTTATTAATAAAAATTAATTAATATTTCTATATTTTATCATAAAAACCAATACTCATTCTTGGATATTTGATATAAACAATAACTCATACATTTATCATTATAATTTCATCAAAATACTAAGTGACATTTGATTAAAATGAATCGTAATAAAAAATCTGATCGAAATCTATATAATTTATTTCGGTTAATGAAATAAGAAACGGATTTAAAAATGAACCCTCTAAATTATAGGGTTTTTGAAATCAAAATGAAAATATGGTTTTTTTAAACCTATTGTTAAAATCTTTAATTCAAGATTTAATTTTGATTTTTGAATACAAATCAAATGTTCGACAATTTTTAATAGTAATTAAGGAATTTCAACTTTTTCAATAGTTTTATGAAATTGAGTAAAGATTCCGATAAACTAAAATTTAATATGATTAACACTGATAATTTAATTCAAACTCAAAATTTATTTCATGTGAGAAAGGGGGTTAAAAATGTTTAGGCTTAGTGCGAAACTCAAGACTTGGATTTTTCAAAGTCATCAAATTCATGAATTTCCCATCATATCTTTTCATAATCACTCAAGGCTCATGAATGTGAAGGGTCCATGAAATGAAAGACCCAAAATATTCTAAATTTTTCATGGGAGGATTAATGCATGATCCACTGTCATCACCATTGATCCTTCATGATCTTGGTTTGAGAGTGGACAAAGGGGGTCACAGCCTTCTTGACAATGGTCATTGTACTTGGTCAACCATCACGTTCTTCTTCTTTGACTGCATCATCAAGGTTGAACAAAACCATGTACCAAGTATTGTGGCTTTGTCGTACAGAGAAAGTAACAACAATGGTTGTTTTTTCCCATCTTTTCACTCAAAAAAATTACAGTTTGTGCACATTTTGCATTGGGTGGTGAAGAGGCTTCTTTGTTAATTTTAGTTTGAAGATATCAAGATCAAATTAAAAATGATAAGTGTTCAATTTTTTTATGAGAAATTATTTCATATGTTGCATACATAATTTATTTTTTGGAGAAATTATTGCTATTATGTTTAAAATAAAGGGAGGGTAATGAGGATTGAAAGTTGAATTCATAAAAGAGAAAATCAAACATTAATTGATCCAGTAATTAGATACTGATATTTCTTAAGTAAAGTTTTATATTTGATTTTTGTGTGTAAAGAAAACAGATATTGAGAAAGTTTTATTTCTTAAAGGGCTAAACTCAATTCGAATTAAATTTAGTTGTTTATCCAGAAAAAATGAAAGAAAAATTCTTCTCCCTTCAATTTAGTTGTCACAAGTTCAAACAGAGAAAAAAAATAGTAAATTAAAAATGATGGAGTGTTTTATTTATTTTAAGGAGAAATTATTTTTGTGTGTTGAATATATAAGTTTATTTTCAAGGAGGAAAAAAAAGAAAAAGAAATTAGTTGACAGAGGGAATTTTTAAGATTAACTTGCATTTGACTGCTAAAAATTATATAATCATGAAAATATGGGGCCATTCTGTGAATATTTTGTACACAAAATTTTCTTATCCTCAGATCAAAAACATACAAAACACCAAACTCACTTGTCAGCCTGAGGGTGAGGGTGAGGGTGAAGGTGATCCAACTTGGTAAACAAGTCAATGCTGATATCATTTTTTGGACCTTATTGGAATAAAATAAAAACTCTTGAGTCTAGAACATGACTCATTAGTTTCTACTGTTTTTCTTCTTTTTGAATATTCAGAGTCTAGGGTTCAAAGAGGCAATCCAGCCACTGCATAAGGGAGATTGATAGACAATTGTTATAGGAATTCTCTATTGCAAATGTCTCTTTCAAGTTATAGTTTATGAAAGAAAAACCATGTCAAATTATTAATATATGAAATTACTATACAGGTAGCGTAGTCTGATGGTTAATACATTAAATTATTTCTTTTAAAAGATTAATTTTAAATTTTAATAGTGAATTTGATTTATTTAATGATTATTTGATAAAGATTATCTTTTGTTATATAATTTTAATCAATCATGCTCGATTTCAACATTTTCAACCATTTATATTGTTTGCAAGATAGTGGTTTCGATGAAATTTATTTTATAAAAGTTTTGGTTTTATTCGTAAAATTTGTATTTTTTATTTTTTAATTAAAAAATTATTATTGTTGGAGTGATTAAATCATAAATGTAATGATGTGAATGGAAGGGATGTGAGTTGGTCAAAATTTGGGAGCTTAGTCTTAAAGTTGCTTGGAGAAAATTCTAAAGTTCCCTGTTAATAGTCAACATATACGACGAAAGCTCCTTTCGTTTTGGTTGATACAACATTTTTTTTAGAATGCCCAACACAAAAATTCATCAAAGTTACACTCTTATTTATTTATTTTTGTCATACCAGGGGTTGTGATCACTGAACTATCTCTTCAAAGATATCAAGATTTTACTCTTTTTTTTTTCATTTTTTATCGATCGGTATTCAGATTTTGTCTTATTAATCTAATCTAAACATTGTGCTGTCCATTGACTCGTAAATCTTTTTTCTTCACATGAACTCTAAATTTTTAATTAAAAAATAGAGGATTCGATCCATCAATCCAAAATAGTTTGATTCAAAATCCTTCTTTCACAATTAATGGAGTTTTCTTTCTCTCCCTCCACCAGGAAGTTGAATAATTCTTCCATTTTCTTATGTCAATTTAAATATTCATTTATTGAATTGAACTGTGAGTTATTACATTTTTTTAATAAATTATAATATTTGATAATTTTATTAAATTTAATTAAATTTGATTCAAATTAGATTGATTTTTAAAAAATAAGACTCTTTAAATATTTATTATTGTTATATATAAAATTTAAATTTGAGATCTTATCGAACGAACAGTGATACATAAACTTTCCGTTGTTATGTGTTAGTTAACTCATTTCTTTCCCTATGGCCTACGCCTACCGATTAAAAAACGAAATTTCAAACCCCTTTCACAGAAGTTCAAACAAAATTATATTAAATTAACTTGGTTGAAATTAATGTTAATACGTCATCAGTTCATGCAATTCTCGCACCAAGTTTTAGGATTTTAAAATATTTTTGCAATGTCAAAATTGAGGGTTTTTTTATTTTTTTTCTAAATATGTTATGGGAGCCATTTTAATACTTAAGTATTGTCGTGGCATTTGGATTTTATTTATGAAACTGAGAAAAAAAAGAAAAATAAGATAACAAGCCACAAGAAAATTAAAAATGGTTGAATAAAAGAACTTGTGAGTACGTGGCAATCTCGTATGCGTCGGTATCAATAGTAATTTATTTAAAAATAAGTTATTAAATATCTATGTAAAATTTCTGAAGTAATGGCTAGTTATTCAAGTGATTAGATACTGATATTTTTTAAAATTCAAATTTTATATAAGAAGAAAATAGATGCGAGAAAATTAAAAATGGTTGAATAAAGGAACTTGTGAGTACGTGGCAATCTCATATGCATCGATATCAATAGTGAGTTATTTAAAAATAAGTTATTAAATATCTATGTAAAATCTCTTAAGCAACGGTTAGTTATTCAAGTGATTAGATATTGATATTTTTTAAAATTCAAGTTTTATATAATAAAAAAATAGATGCGAGAAAATTAAAAATTTTGTTAAAAAAATAAAGGAACTTGTGAGTACGTGGCAATCTCATATGCATCGATATCTTTATAAGTAGCTTTTTTAAAATAATCTCAAACGCCCCTAAATATCTCTACAATATCTCTGAACCAACGATTAGTTATTCAATTGATTAGATACTAATATTTCTTAAAATTCAAGTTTGTGTAATGAGAAAATAGATATAGAGAAATTTTATTCTCAAAAGATTTAACTCGATTCAAATCAAATTTAATCAGATTAATATGATTATCAGGTATCGATAATTTATTAAAAAAAACTGAGTAAGATATTTATTTAATAGCAACTTATCGACAAAATTGATTATCAAGTATTATGAAGGTTGGTTTTTTTTAAAAAAAAAGATAATAATTTAAATAGTACAACATGGCAAATAAAAAAGGGGTAAATTCAATTATACAAAGCTGCAATAATGATGAAAAAGGCATGTGAAGGAACTAAAGCAGACAACCCCTGGGCATGCACAATTCCAAACCCCATCACTTCATGTGAGGGCATGAAGCAAAAGAATGGCTTGTTGGGACTCATCCCATGAAGCAATCATGGATTGAGCCTTCCCTCTCCTTCACGTAGACAACTTTATACCCTGGCATGGCAAGCAACAATAGAATTAAATATTTATATCTAGATAAAATACAATATATATTAAAATTATAATTATAATTTAAAAAAATTATAACTTTTGTTACATCAAATCATTAAAGAAACTTTCCCTTCTAATATTATGCAACCTTTATGTTAATAAACTATAATTCAATTGTTGTAAAGTTATTCAAATGAAAAAAAAAATTTATTTAAATATGTTTTTCTGAAATCAAGATCTAATGTTTGAATTTTTATGATTTTTACGTAAAAAAAAAATATGTATATATATAACCTTTATTATATTTTATATATTATAAAAGAAAAAAATTGGAGGTAAAGATTGAAAAAGAGAAAGGTTGTGACGTTGAAATTAAGGAGACAGTGTGATGATGTTTGATGATGGGGTTGCAAGAAAGCTATTCTTTCTTCACAGCTCACCAACACACGCCTACCAAATTTGAAGGGCCTTTGCTAACTTTTCGATAAAGCATCAAAAGAAAAAAGGGCAAAAAAGTGTGGTGCTGCCCTGTTCCCTCATCCATGGGTGCAGTGATTTCTCCCCCAATCTCATCCATAGGGCCTCCCTAAGATTATTTTTGGGACATAGAGATTGGAAATTTTGTATAGATTTTTGAAATTAGAGTCTTGTGGGAGCATATGTCACATCTCTAAATTTGGACATCACTAGACATACCGTCTTGTTCTCATGCACTGTGCTTGGACCCATCTTTTTGGGACTCTGATCGACGTAAATTAACTTATTTACCCGCCAAAAGTATGGCCTTTTAATGGTTTAGATTTCTATTATATATATATATACACACATACTATCGAATAATTGATTTAATATAATAAAATATTATTTTTTAATTAAATTTAAAATTTAAAATTTAAAAATAAAAAAAAATTATATTAAGAGAATCATCCTTAAATAAAGTCTCATAAACGTCTAAATCGAATTAATCAAAATATAAATCTAAATATCGAAAGAAAAAATATATATATATCAACTATATTTCAAAGTTTTCCCTATTTATTGGGCCTTTTGGCCTTGACACGGGGAGTGAGGGAAGAGAGACAATTGCACTCTCTCACGAAATATATATATAATTTTAAATTTTATTTATTTTTTTAAATTTAAATTTTAAATCTATATCTAAATTTTTATATTTTTCAAAATTTAATCTATATTTAAAATGATTGTAGCAAAAATGAAGATATTTAGATGAATCTATGGCAAAATTAAAAGATATAAAATTAAAAACGAATAGATTTGTAACAAGTTGGGAATATAGTCCAATTATAAATAAGATGCGAGAGCGTCGTTTAAGATAATTTAAATATGTATAAAGAAAATCCAAAAATATATTGATTAGAAGAATCGAAAACTTAAATATAGAAGAGTTGACAAAACATATAAATAAATCACTAATAATTTGGATGTAAATTTTTTGTAAA